>CAAKHC010015975.1:0-14373 GCA_901007825.1 Macroramphosus scolopax | reverse complement strand
CAACTCGTTGTCATGTTCCTCAAACTGTTCCTGAACCATGTTTGAGGTGTGGCAGGGCTCATCATCCTGCTGGAAGAGGCCCCCGCCATCAGGGAGCACCGCCTCCATGAAGGGTGGAGTTGTTCTGCTACAATGTTCAGGTAGGTGGTTGGTGTCTCAGTAACATCCACATGAACGGCAGGACTGAAGGTTTCCCAGCAGAACATTGAACAAAGCATCACACTGCCTCCACCAGCTTGCCACCTTCCCATAGTGCATCCTGGTGCCGTGTCCTCCCCAGGTAAGAGACGCATGTAGGCTGGGCGGTGGACAGGGGTCAGCACCGGCCCCCCGACCGCTCTGCGGCTACGCAGTCCCGTACGCAACAAACTGTGATGCTCTGTGTTCTGACACCTTCCTAACAGAACCAGCATTAACGTTTCAGCAGTTTGAGCTGCAGCAGCTCTTGTTGGACCGGACCACACGGGCCGGCCCAGCTCCCCACGTGCATCAATGAGCCTCGGGGGCCCAGGACCCTGTCACAGGTTATCAGGTTTCCCTTCCTTGGACCCCTTCTGGTCGGTACTGACTGATTCCTGCATCATCTCCATAGTGCTCTAATCCCACTTTTTAAACAAGTCAAAGGATGTGTGAAGATGGTTTGTGAGGAACTGAACCTTTCATCCAACGAAGGAAACATCAGTCAGTGACACGACTTCGCTGCATTCATATCACACCATCATGGCTCTGCCAGACTGAACTTGGGTGTTCTGGTAAGTATCTTAAGGCTTTGGAAACAGACACCAAACGTATTTAATGGGTAAACAGACTGTTGGCTTCAGTCTGAACATGGACTCTGTCTATTGTCCCGACACAGTCGTTTCAATTGATTCTCCCCCTGCAAGCACCTGCAGACAATGTGCATCAATACAAAGAAGAATGAATATAAATGAATAGTAATAAAGATCGCCATTGTCCGTGGTCATTGTGGTTAACCGTGCAGTGAGATTAAATTAATATTATCATTGGATTAAAAGACGCAGTCATTGATAGAGCCTTTGCACACATTCCACGTCAGCTAAATCAATTACCAGGTAATCCATCAACATGAGAGGCACATAATACTGACATTTAATACTTAACATAGGGTCCTAATGTAACTCTTTGTGTCTAATGCTCAAAATAGTGTTGCAACTGCTTCGTCTGGTGGATCCAGTTAAAGGGGTTTTCATGTCCAATGATATTGTGTCTGTAATGGAGGAAAAGCTAACACATACATGTCAATATATGGCACGTTTCAGTGTTTGGGATTGTTTAGTGTTCTTCATCACCAGTCTGATCACCAGTCCACTACTCCTCCTTCATTTCTGGGAGAAACTTCAATGACATCATTGCCCAAATTAACATGACAGGTCAACTCCCACACCTTCTACCATCTGATGTGGTACGTTAATAATGCTGTTTAACTTCCTGAGAGCAGACCGGATGTACACTCACTGCTGTGGACACACAAGCATCAGTAGCTTGAAGAAAGTACAGGAGGAAAGACCTGGATGTACGATATGATTCAATGAATGCTACTGAACGCTCTCCTCACCAAGTTGGAGCAGGCTGTGGTTCTCTGTAGAAAAACAGTTTGGGTGAAGAGCAAGCGAGGTGCAACACATTGGCTGAAATGTAATAAATATATGATGTTCATTTGCATATCATAGAAGAGTGGGCTATTGGCCTTTGTGGAGGTCGGCCCTCTCTGAGATATTGTTGTGTATGTGCTTGATCCCTGAGAGTGGCAGTGTGAGTGCAGTTATGAATCAAGTTAGCAGGTTTCTCCACCAGATGTGTGGGAGGATGAATGAATACATTTCAGTCAATTCCTCTTTAAATTGCAGATTTTCCCTATTGATTTTTCTTTTACCGGCCCTCTTTGAACATTCCATTTGAGATGGACTCATCTAGCCGACTAGCTGATGGGGCGACTAGAACACCTGCGCTGTCAGCCGTGTCAGGACGGGACGCTGAGCATCACTGTAGAAACCAAAGAACAGGAGTCAACTTCCCACAGACAGCGGAGCAGTCCGACTCCATGTCTCTACTTCATTTTCCTATTGGGTGTGCGACCCTCATCATACTGTAATCTGCGTATCTAATCCAGCATTGAACAGGCTGCTGTTGAGACTATTTTCCCTATAAAGTAACAACCTAATAATTCAGTTTGTATTTAATCTGTTTGAGAGAAGTATTGATTTATTTCAATGCTCAATTTGATGGCTGTAATTTGTGGTGCTGTTCTGGCTTCTATGGAGAAGTGTTCCTGATATACTGTACATGACTTAGGGTTAACCAAATATTAATTATATATAATATCACCCAGTACTTGGATGTTGGTGGACCAAATTAAAACACCACAAAACTCATAACTCCACAGGAAAGCCATATTTGCTTATCTTTGAATAAACGGATGTCAATGCCTGACAGCTTCTTACCTCCTCACACTAACACTCTACATGCTGTGTTGTCAATGATAGTTAAACAACTAAATAATTCTACACAATAAACACAATGAATCAAATGATCAGTGATCGTCTGTCGACCAGCACCACTTTCAGGGAACGATGATCGACCCTTTGAATCCTGATCAGAGCATCCTTAGTAATTAATATATAATCTAGTAACTTCACGTGGTCCAACACTAGCAGATCCTCAGGATACATGTCATTCCATAGAGAAGAAAAACCTTTTGCAACAAGAGGAAAGAATATTGCAAAATATGCAGAGATCAAAAAAGGAAAAATAAAAGTCCACAGGAAAACATGGTTCACTCAGCTGGACCTGTGCAACATCTTCTGATTATTTACAGACATCAACGATACAAAGACTGGGTCTCCGAGGAAGTATCTGACAGCTGACCTTCAGCCCTGTGACTGTATGACACGGTTCAACTGGAGATGGAAGACAACACTACCCCTGAATGATCTCCAGTATCTGGACTAGGTGGGCCACTTTGGAGGTCCTGTCGAAGAACGAATGAGAACGGTGCACAGAAGCCAGATACGGATCTGCTGCGGTCGGCTAGAAGGAGGCGAACCAGAGAGAGTGATCTGAATACAGGCAGCGAGGTGAAGCAGGGAAGGAACACCGGATCATTCTGGAAGTAAACAGGACGTTCATACATGCAGAAACATACCGGTGGTTTATCAGGTCCAACACATACAGACTGTTAGTAGGTGGACACATTCCATTTTGTTTTTGGTCTTTTATGGGATTTTTGACAGCAGGAACAAAGAAACACCATCACGTTTTATTTTTTCCACTTATCATTGATGACCTTTGCATCACGAATCATTACTACTATGCTATGTGCTGTACAGGCTGTTACTGAAGTCTCATCGGAACAAGGCTTAAAACAAGAGAAGGGTGTGTGACGGGGACACAGTCCAGTAGGGTGTGTGGAAATAACTGTTACAGATAAAGAAACAGGAACATCAGACATCCAACTGTTTAAACGTGTATCATCTAACTGGTAACTGGTACAGGACTGTACATTAAATCATTAGGGTAACTTATCAAGTTGTGACAACACCTGTGAAAAGACGTTGGCAGAATAGGAGCTGATGAGTCCTGCAGCACGACCGATGAAAGGACTATAACAATCCAATCCACTTGGGGGTGCTACAGAACAGCCCACATTAGGTGTGTGTGTGTGTGTGTGTGTGTGTGTGTGTGTGACCTGTGTTCTCAGGATCTCTCCTTTGGTTAGCTGCATGTCCCCAGTGAGTTCTTTAACAGAGATACCCAGTGGCTCCAATCGCTTACTGAAGTAATTAGTCATCTCAGCTGCCAGGGCCTTCATAGGAGCAACATAAACTATCTGGAGAGAGGGAGAGAAATTAATAGGATATAGAGCAAAGAGAGGTAGAGTGGGGAGGATGGAAGACAAAGGTACAGCTGGTGAGTTGAGGGAAGAACAGGACAGAGGGACTGGAAGGACACTGGTGATTAATGGGCAGACAGAGGCAGAATCATTTGTTCCCTGGCAACAAACACAAATCACAATTTATCACAAAATATGACGCCAGACACTTACAGGGGCTAAACTTAATGGTGATGTATCCAAAGAGGCTTTTGTCACTGGCTGGTACTGTTCAACACTGTGTGTGAGGAAGCCTTGAAAATCTGAATTATTGATCCCAGTGTGTGTTAGAATTCAACACCAGACAACAGACAACCCGATCGGTCCTTTTTATGAGCAGGTGTGTGTGTGTGCATCTGGGTGTGAGTGTGTGTGTGTGTGTGCATCTGGGTGTGAGTGTGTGTGTGTGTGTGTGCATCTGGGTGTGAGTGTGTGTGTCAGTCTCAGACCTTGAATTCATCCTTTTTGATGACGCCACCAGGCTGCAGGTGCTGGCGGATCTCGTGGAGGACGGTCAGCATGGCGATGTTGGTCTTGCCGGCGCCAGTCGGGGCGCAGATGAGAAGGTTTTCGTTCGTGTTGTAGGCGGTCTCAAAAACCAACGACTGGATCCTGTTCAGACGCTTCATCCCTTTGAACACCAGTTGTCCGATCTGAGCGCACACACACACACAAACACACGGTAGTGTGAATAATTACAATACGCTCAGCTGACAGACCTTTTCCATTAAATATAAAGTGAAAATGTGAAAGGGGAATCACATTCGGTTTACTTCATGGAATTCATTTCATGGATTCAGAGTGCCTGTTCAAATTAAAACCCAACAAAGACCCCCTCATTTATTATCCTTTTGGAACAGCTGAAATCACATTTGTTTTAGTAATCATGGACTTTGCTTAAAGCTGCTTTTGAGCATCACTGTAGGTAAATAATCTGAGCAAATCTGTCCAATCTAAATCGTTACGTTGTTTTCATTTCAACTCCGTGAAGAATTGTTGGGAACTGTAGAACGATATTTGCAGAAATTTTAAATGGGGAAACTATTTTCCATCTTTTTGAGGTCTAAATAATTAACAGGGACAATAACTATTGGAATTAGTCCAATATTGGGCAACGAACCAAGCACTTTGTTTGACATCCATTAACCTGTGTGCTACATCCACCTCAGGTATCTGTGCTTCTTCAGCATCATTGTTCGTCAGGAAGGCAAAAGAATTGGTTGTGGCGTTGCCCCTGGCAACACTGGGCCAGTGTAAATCGCAAGGTACAGTTGATACAATTAGTAACAAGATATTTTGTGGCCAAAATAACACAGCAGAATGGTTAACCCAACAACAGACGGATATATAGACGGATGATCAGTTCAAGTGCCACCATGTGCTCCATGTCTGCAGGGAGAGTGGAGCAGAAAGAAGCATGAAGGAGGGAAACACGTGTGTGGTGGAATTAGTTGTCACTCAAGCTGCCCTCGGTCTGCCTTCACTATGGCAACAGAGTGGGTGATGGCCCTCAATCTTACACCGCCGGGGATGAGGAGAGAAATGACCACTGTGAAGGACAGTTGGTGACACACACGGACGGACGGACGGAGACAGAGACAGAGACAGAGACAGAGACAGAGACAGAGACAGAGACAGAGACAGAGACAGAGACAGAGAGACAGACAGACAGACAGACAGACAGACAGACAGACAGACAGACAGACAGACAGACAGACAGACAGACAGACAGACAGGGGTTTATCACACAGGAGTGAAAACATCCGTCTGCTGCCCAGGTGAAGAGTCTCCTACTGGAAGATATTGTGCCAAAGGTTTGAAGAACAATAAACAAATCCACTGGAGAAAGATGACGTGATGATCACGATATTGTACTAACAGTGGCACAATGCGCTCCAGCTTTGTCAGAGATTGTCAAGAAATATTTTAAGAGTTGTTTTCTGATTCTGAATTGTTGTTGTGTGTCGTTGAAAAGTGACATATACATACTCATAATCATAGTAATTGTAGATTGTATGGAAGGCAATTTACACAAATACTAATGCAATGAAAAGCTCAAACAGGACATTTTTCTATCACGATTACAGTGACTGAAGTACCAATGTCTCAGTGCTTCATTGTGCTGAAAAGCTTACAAAACAAACTGATCCAACGCTGAAATAATTTCAAGTTTTGTATAAAAATAAAACACACAATTATATATAATTGTGTTTTCTTCCTATAGTAAGTTTTTTTTTAGCATAAGCACGGTGGTCACAGGGTTGAGTCCTTTTGCATGTTCTGCTGCACTAAGCACTTCTGACCAGCCGCGCTTTAAGAGTGTGTTACATTATGGATGTTCTACACTCTATTTTTAATGTCCGCCTGAGAATTAGTACAAATCCACACGTTGCAAAAACAGCATCTCAATTCGTCCAATAAAATCAATGTGCCCAGTTTCTAGGGAACAGGGGCTTTGTGACGGAGACACCTGAAACAGAAACAGGTTGTCCTCATGAGAGAGCACCAACACCGGCTAACCCGGAGCGCTTAATGTCGCCCAGCACACTCTGTTCAGGAGGAGTCCACTGCCAGCTGCTCCCCTCCCCGATGTCAGCAGCATCATCACGAGCTGGCGCTGCATGCTGTCTGCAGGGACGAGGGATTTACTGACCACCCTATCATAATACTGAGGTGTTATACTATCTTGTCTGTACCAATGTGAGGTACAAGAAGAGTTCCCACTGGTTTATAATGTAATTCAACCTGTGTATAAAACTGATGGAATAAGACAGAGGTCAGCGTTGTTCATTCTATCTTTTTCTACATCATTTTAACCTCTCTGCTTTCTCTGCATTCCACCTCCCCCATATTTAGCCTGGTTTAGGAAGCCTTAAGCTTAGACAGCAGTATTATTAATTCAAAGATTCATTAGAAGTATGTCATCACTTTTCTCTTCCCCTCGTTTCGCTTCAATACTCACAGAAAGAAATAATTAAAGAGTGCATGTCAGGCTAGGATATGTGCGGTGCTGTTCGGAAGTTGGCCCCACAGCTCAGTAGGGAGGAAGAGGTTATTAATGCATCAAAGAGCAACTTTATTAGACTCCACTTAAGCTGGAAGGAATGAAGGGCACTGTGGTTTCACTCGGTCCTGTCGTGGGCCAGAGGGGCTTCTTATGAAGTGCATGGCATCGCCACTGATGTACACATCTGATATTTTCGCTGTGTTGCAAAAAAAAACTGCTGATTACCAACGAGCCACTACGGGCAACCTGACCAACAACTGGTTTCTGATCGGGCGAAGGCTGAGGATCAAATGTTGATTGGAGCCACTGTGACATCCAAAGCTTCCCCGTTCTGTCAAATGTTTCATGTTTAACTCGTGTGACATTTCATTCATGAAACATTTTGGGAAAATAAATTCTGATGGAGCTTTTACTCTCATTTGTACTCAGTGTTTAAGTGAAGTGACATTTTTCTTGATTTTATTTTGTAATGTGCGTCTACATTTTCTTTAAATACAGCTTCATATTGAAATAAATATATCAACTAGTTACGTCGCTCATATTGCTTTGCTGTTCAAACGTATGTTTATTGAAAGCTTAGCTATTAGAGCTACTAGGTCTGTTGTCACGGTAACAAGGATTTTAGTACTAACTTTAAATACCACAACATTTTCACTAATCTTCTCACCACAGTAGTAAATCAATACAATGAATTGTATTTTAAAATGCACAGAAGTTAATTGATGGGAATCACTGGAGTCACACGTGCAGACAGACTTTGTCCGCAGCAGGTTTTAATTAGATGACATTTATTATTCATTTGATAGATTTGTCATTTTGACATTTAATTTGGTAAATGTGTTACTATTGGTACAGACAACTGAATATTTTGTACGGTGACATGACTTCCTCATTTCAATTTCAAGTTGCAGCCAATCAAGTGGTTTTGGTTTACGTTTGTTTAACTCTGCTGTGAAACTGCATGTTCGGCATTGAAAGTCACCTAACATTACTGACAGGGACGATGCAACTGAGACCGCTCTTCAGTTTCCATTATTGTAACCATGACAACCGAGCCACAAGCCACAGAAACCAAGCGTTTTTCTTTCCTGAACCTAAACAGACCAAAACAAAAGGGGAAACGCTAACGCACATACGCGTCGTAGAGGGACATCAGCAAATGAACCGGTTGGTCATTCATCGTTGCAGTCAAGTGGTTTATATGCAATGTGCATTGAAAAGTTGTCCAGATGAGGTTTCAGCATTCTGTTTCAAACTCTAGAAAATGTTTCCATCAACTTTCAAAGCTTCGGTCACTTCCTTTGCTTCAGAAAAGCAGTGATTTCTAATCCCATAGAAATACATGAAGATGCTCCGTGAGAGCTGGGAAGCAGGACAGCAAACACAGTGTGTGTTTATAGGAGGTTTTACCTGGTATTACCTGTTGCTTACCCACGAGAGCCAGATACACAATCTCTCTGTTTACGCTGGTAAAAAGAAGGAAACTATAAGAACAAAGACATATTGAAGAGTATAAATGTGCTCTGGGTCATAGAAACACTCTTGTGGCTGCTGCACAGCTGCCAAATAAAAGTAGAACTGACGCGTGTGAGACGACACCCGAGCAGCCTGGCCGTGTGCCTCTGTTTACCAGCCATGAGTCCAGATATCTTCTGTTTGTTTGTGATTAATGCCACGTAATTACTCATTAATACCTTGTTTACTTAACTGATGTACAGTGTGACAGCAGGGAGGCTCACAGTTTTCAAAAGATGAAGAACATAGATGAGTTGGAGGGAAATTGACTGGTGAATTTAGAGTTCCGTCCTCATGCTCGTATCTTACAGGAAGGGTTGGACAGCCCAACTTCCCGCGTAGAATGCTGCCCCCTATTGGTTGGTTTGGACTGTAGAATCCTAAACTTCGTGTACCTCTGCTGCTACCTCTCCTCCGACTGTCAAGAGCAGGTACAGAATGGATATCACACACCACTGGTTCTTTATAATGACTGCAGCTCTGCTTCTTCTCTACAGCCTCCTTATGTCTACTCAATTATTTCTCCCATGACCAACTCCACTGAGCTTCTTATTATAAATATTCATTTTGAATTATGGACCATGGTGTTGCACCCTATTTTTGGGGGTTTCTGCACACTCATTGCTGCGTCTCTTCCGTGACCAGCGAGCCACAACAATCACTACAGCGGCTGACCGTTTTTTTTTTGATTTATCGACTTTGTCTATTTGTGAACCGGCGTCCCAACGCTGCTTAAACATGCAAATTCATGCAAATGCATGCGTGCCCCAGTATTCACCTTAAGGTAAAGCATACATGTTGTAAATCGATTGTGCCATTGTTTAATGATCTTTGGAAATCTTCAGTGCCTTTTTATTCTCTCTTTAAAATCTCTCTGGCTTCATTGTTATGTTAATGTATGCACAGACATCTTCCACTTGGAAATCCAGCTGTGTCTGCCAAAACCTGTCTCAAGGGTCGGATGTCAGTGGTGTGGGAAGATAGTTACTGTATTGCAATGGGCCTTATGCAGCTGTTAACATATAGAACCCACCCTGCTATGACCAAGATTGGCTGGAGAATTCTAGCAGCCTGAGAACCTCTTGATGAAAGTGCGCTCAGTCTTTACACTCGTCAGTGGCCGCAGGGGCTCCTCAAGACATACGACTCATTATCTCCTGTTTACATGAAAATATGGGAATTTATCTTGAATATTAATGTCGAAAGGAAATTATATCACAGCAGAATATGGAAACCAGGTGGATATCAGATTGCAGGATGTCTACATGGTCTTTTCTGAAACAGTCAGGACGGGAAGAAAAAACATCCAGAGGTTGTCTTCTGTTCAGAGACATCACTCAGCTGACCAGTCACGTCACCGACTAGACTTTGTCATTATCACATTAGGTCATATAAACAAAAGGCAGACTTTCAGCCAGAAAGTCAAATTGATATCACCAGGCAACGTGCCAAGTTAATTAAGTTAACACAACTTGAGAAGACTTTATCATACAAATCCAAACAAAACACATGCAGAGCCAACAGGCTCATTTGTTTTCTTGTCCCAAAGTAAAGACCCCGAGCGCCGGGGCTTCAGTAGCTCTGCATGTTTTATTAGATCAGGGACACACCTTCTGAAACATGGGCCAGTTGTGACAACCAACTTGCTGCTTTATTACACATGATTCTTCATCATAGCAGCCAAATGTTCTTGGCTACACAGTCCAAAAGCTTCTGAAGTTTACAGCAGAGAAAGCTCTGCTCAGCCCAGCTGGCCAATACAGAAGCACATTCATTGGTGGACAACCTTTCAGCAGCAGAGTTAAATAAGGTTTCTAATGAGAGCAGCTGTTAAGAGTTTGGGCAGAACCAATCTGTGAATCCCAAGTTGCTCTGTTACATGTCTGCCTTCGTACACACCCTTTACTTGGACTATGAAGAAACTCATCTGAATGGGAACGTTTCGGTCTTAAAACAGAAACTCACTGAGTTGGTTAGCCGTGTACGCTATCTATAGCGGCAGCAGTCCAAACTGTATACATAGGAAGGTTCCCATCAGCCCCTCTCAGACCGGTGCTGAGCAGGCAGGAGCTGACAGGCTCATTAACACACTATTACACAGCCTACGGCCATATGGGCAAACTGGACGGACTGGGAATATCCTGCCAATCCACACGCCACTTGAAACACACTAATTGGACCCACAAATATCACACTAATGATTCAACAGCAATAGTTAAACACCAGCGTTGTCCATATCTAATAGCCTCCGTGTTTGTAGGTTTAATAGAGGCATAGTTTTTGGTTCTGTGGTGCCCCCCTATTTTGTGTTATTGTGTTTACTCTATGAATCACTATATGAGCTCCTAAACTAATTAAATTCCTCTGTGCATCTGTAATTGGAAGCTAAGAGATATAATTGTTGTCATTTCCATGCCATCCTTTTAATTACTTTCTGGTTCCATTTCAATCCATTTCATTGACAGCCTGATCAATTTTTAATTGCCGGTTTTTGCAAACAGCTTATCAGCCTGCTCCAAGCCTGCATGCAGAGCCCTGGATGACCTGGCCAAACAAACCCTGCAAACCAACTCTCTCTAAATCCGAAAAGCCAACCCTATGGATAGGAACACACGCAGAGTACACAGATGCAGACAAACCTCCAGCACCAGGTGCACGATCGAGTTTAAAAGAGTAAAATGCAGATACAGCTAAGTTAGTCCATTTATTTCCCTGTAGAACAGCAACAGAAGTTAGAAGGCAACATATCCATCACTTCATCCAGGGTACCTGCTGAGGAAGCAAAGACTGCCATGATCCACTGAACATGAAGCTAATATTTAACAGTAGATTGTAGATTTTACTGCGATATTTGGTGTTACCGACCAATTAAAAAAAGTTGTAATAGCGCCAGAGATAGACTGACTTTCCCCAAGATCTGAATGCTCTATTTATTTTACGCCGCTAGATGGCAGTAGCGGGTATTATAAGAGCCGCCAGACAGCACACTGACACTGTGGGTCGCATGCATGCGATATAAAAACATTTTTTAAATAACGAAACAAGCCAAGGACAAAAACGGACGATGTATATTACGTATGATGAGCATTTCCATCCGTTCTTTTAGACTCCAGTTTGCTGGGACTCGTCTCTCTCCGCGCCGTCATGTTTTGTTTACCTTCCTTCCTGTTAGCATCACGTGACCGCCGCTCCGCTCCGACCGCTCGTCCCCGTGATAGAACGCTGTCGGTGTCATTAATTACAAATTGTAGTTGTTTAAAATGAAACGGAAATCTGAAATAGTGAAAAAGTAAGTAGAAAAAAGTAATTTGGGCGTTTATAGGTTAAAAAAAAAAAATTAATACATTTTAATATAATACAGTAAAATGACGGTATGCGGTATTTTTATAATACCGGTATTGTCTTTAGACATCGAGATATACGATATTACCGGTGTATTGCCCAAGCCTATTTTACGACCCACCCAGCGTATCGCTTCCATAAAAACACCCAAAACATATTTATTTACTCAAAATTTACTTTTAAATTGGTAATTGATTCTGAATGTTTCAATATTCCACAGGCCTGTTTGAGATGTACGTAGTAATACAAACAGATAATGTTTCATTAGAGAAGAGAGCATTACACTTCCAACGCAACGTAACAAAGCTACAGTACGATTCTTTACATTTTCATTATCCGCTCCATCTCCATTGAAAACACTGTGTTCTCCTCTTAGACTGCCAGGAACCTCGGGATGATCTGGGAAACCAGCTGCTGCAGTATGTTCCCCCTTCATAACATCCTAAAGATGCATCATATCACGAAGGGGGAAGCTGCACAACTCCTGGGCAGGGCAACTGTCATCTCCAAGTGGGAGACAATCAAGCTGGACTCCAGCAGCATCCCTCCGGCCGGGATACATGCCTCTGTCATCATCCAGAACGCTGCTACCCTTCTAATGTTCAACCAACCAAAATGATCTCACTTCACAATTCTTCTCCGATCCCTTCACTGCCTCCCCATTTCTGCACACAAGAAGTTCAAGACTCCTCTCATCCCCTGTTGCCAGATGGTGGAATGACGTCCCTTCCTTTCTTAGAAACAGCCATCGACCGCCCATCCCAACTCGGGTTCCACCTGGACTGATCATTGACAACCTTTCCTACTCCAACCTCTCTACACATAAACAATTTAAAACCAGTAAATTCGAGTTTTAGCTGTCGACGGCGGAGTTGGTTCACTATTGTTGATAAAAGGTATTATTCTAAGTCAACATAAGTCAAAGTTCAACATAAAGCTGAATAAAAGACATTTTCCAGACAACCAGTCTTGCATGGATAGAGTTGATGTTTCCCTGCACGGCACCAGCGTGAACAACTGAACTGGGACATCAAGCATTGAAATTACTACGAGGTTTTAAATTAAAATCAGGGTGATGTATTGCCATTACTGAAATAACCACAGAGAGTGGCTATCAAACCAGTCCAATACCACATCACCATGTGTTAGTAAGTGATATCTGAGGACAGGGACACGCTGAAGCTAGTTGCTATATACTACGCATGGATGTTAACAATGTAAACTTGAATTCATGTAAGCAGCAACTATTCGAACTAGGATGATGTACCGAGAGCGGAGAGACCTGCTGCAGACGAGAAGAGGTCAGATAATGTTGACCTGGCATCAGTGAGTTATACGGCAGGATAACAACATAAACAAACACTCACATATTCCACAAATTATGAGTTGTCTTAGAGATAAATGCTCAGCATTCGACTGATTCCAGGATTACAAGGCAAAACAAAACAAATAAGTTTCAGTCACAAACTTTTCTGAACATTCATAGGCAAACATTTGATGTGAACTTCAACCTACACTGAAAGGACAATAGTACAAGTCTAATGTCCAATAGAAGGATATTTAGGGTGATCTACTGTGCCAACTTAGCCATCCAAACCTTAAAATCCCTCAAAGAAGCCACGAAGATTTGAGGTTTCTACTTAGCAAGTCCAATCAAACACAGAGCCCTGTGTGTGCTGCGGGGGAACCACGTCAAAACTGGATTAGGTAATTCAATCAAGGTGGATTAATTATGGATGGAGGGTTTTTAAATTCAGCCTCATCTTTGCAGGCCTGTGCATATCCACTCGCTGCTTCCCGCAGAGGAGAGGAGAAGGCAAGCTGTCAGCAGCCAGCAGAATCAAAGGATGTGGAGTGAGGACACTGATGGAAGCAAGCAGACTGCAATCAAGGCAGCAACAGGCCGGTCCACCTGGTACCACTGCTGCAGCTGGGAATGCCCAGGCCAGAGTCCCGACCAACGACACGCCTGTGGTGTCCACCATTGGGAGGGGGGGGGACTCTGCCGGGGCATCAATTACTTAATAATTGCCCTCAGCCTGTGTCTCCTTTCCTTGTCATGAATCCATAGAGCTAGGTAATGACAGCATGAAATCAGGAGAAGATGATTATGCCTCATTTAGTCTTAATATAAGCCTTTTACTTTGATCTATAGAAGGTAAACCAGTTCACGGTAATGTTTACATCTGTTTACTGCACTGAATCGACTGTAGAGACGGGGTTGGCTCCAGCCCCAAGCGACCCCGCACAGGATGAGCAGAACAGCAAATGGATGAATTGATGAATAGAACAATGGTGATAATTGATAATATATTACTGTGTATGATTCTTAAATCCAATCTTTATTAGAGGCCATTATTTAATTGATTATTTGGGAATTTCAAAGGTATACAACAAAGGTATTTGACGCAGAATTGCCTCGGTTAGGGGTTAGAAGCACAAAGCACAACATCCTGCAATAAAATGTGTTTTCAGGGGCAAGCAGCAGAAAGATATACAGTGTGTGTGTGTGTGTGTGTGTTTGGGGGGGGGGGGGGGGGGGGGGGGGGGGCGTTCATTACTTGTGCCTTTCAGCCAACTCACCCCCACAATGGCTCTCCAGCAGCTGCTAAAGAGCAAA
>CAAKHC010015971.1:0-12025 GCA_901007825.1 Macroramphosus scolopax | reverse complement strand
CAGGAAAAACCCCCCCCCCCCCCCCCCCTTCCTCCTCCTCCTCCTCCTCCTCCCCTGTGCAACAGGGCAAAGCCACGAAGCATTTGGAAAATAACATGCAAAATTTAGATGCCGATTTATCACCGAACTTGTTGGAGAGGTTATGCATTGTTAAAGGAAGAATCAGCTAAGTTTTCTAGCAGATCTATTCGACATAGCGAAAAATACTACAATATTTTACATGGAGTTTGGCGGAGCTCTATATTCCTTTCACAATAAGCTGTTCAATTATGTATGTTTGCCTCCTGTAAAGTACATGCACTGATTCTAGATAATTTATTTTTACACTTGCTAAATGAATTAGCAAAGACAGCAAATAACAATGTGTTGTTGAGTGATACATTTTTTTTAATCACATGGAACTCATGGTACAGTAGACATCCAGTGTTGGTGTAAAGTCAAACAAAGCAAAGTGTGTCCCAAAAAATCAAAACATTAAATCAATTAAATGATCTAGCCAGCACCCGGATCCAGAACCATCTCGGAATGACCTATGCATAAATGTAACAACAGAAAAGCATTAAAGATCACATTTTTACATAAATTTAGTCAAATAAAAATGGTAAGAGAAGAGTAGTTGACTATAACCATTGACAACTGGGCTGCATATCTTCAATTTTTTTTCCTTCAGTGGTTTTCCTTTAAGCTTTTCATTAATCTACACTCTTTAGAGTAGTATCAGCATATTAATGCATCATATGAAAACAAACAAAGAAACATAAAAGCATAACAGCTGATTTAAACACACAGAGCTTCAGAGATTGAACTATTGCACCCCCTTGTGGGCATCATGCCTCAATGACACGGTGGGTATTTTGCAAGGCTGTTACAGCAGAAAGCACTGTAACTTATACACAAAAAAGACTTGGCAGATTTAAACATTATATTTGGTCGATTTTCATCTATTATATTATTGTGATTTAACCATATCTATGGAGGAGTTTGCTAACTTGATCACCTTTGAAGAGAATCCTCACCTACATAACTTTTCACATACATACATGTAGTTTTAAAGAATTAGTGTGTAGGATTTAGGGGATCTATTGGCATATAATCAATATAATATTCCTTATTATGTGCTAATGTCTGTATAATCACATGAAACTAAGAATTATGGAGCTTTTCTTAGTTTAGAATGAACGGGTCCTCCAACACGGAGCCTGCCTTGATGAACTGCCATGTTTCTAACGTAGGTCAGACAGAACAAACCAAACAATTAATGCTATATTGCAATCAGACTGAACACTTTCACCAAATAAAAAAGTTGAACCTCACTTTACTAATGTTAGCTTGTATTAGCACACAAAGCAGCTTGCTAATAATGGCATTAAAATGCTCCCACAATGCGGAGCAAGTCACAATAACATTCACTAAGTTATATGAAGGCTATGAAGTAGCTATTCTTGCACTGGAGGCCGCCCAAGGTCCTCAGACATGCTTGGAAACGGAGTAGTGATGGGAGTGGTATTAATCTGATTGCATTCTGCAACATCACCACAAGATGGTGCCAAATCCCACTCGCCTATAAAAAGTGTTCTTTTTTCTTTTTCTTTACATATTTTCAAAATTGCTAAATAAATACTTCATATTGTCTTCACAAGGCTATGGCATGTACTTTCACCTTTCAAATACAAAGAAGGATACTTGACGACAGTTTTATGTAAAATTTAATTTAATATTTTATTTCTTTGTAAAGACAAATGTATGATTTATGGACATGAAGGCAACCAAACTGCTTTCCAGCACCTCGCAGCCTTTCAATGATCTACACATGTTCTCTACTGCGGAACAACTTTACAAACTGCATGTCACTGTAAAAGTAATGAGAAGGCACACAGGCGAAGCTTGTGTTTAAAGGACAATCTTAGACCACGGATTGGCTTTTGACGTCGTCGTACCGCTGGTATTGATCCCCGAGTAGCGGCTGGTGGCCCTCCATCTGGTAAGACCTTCTGCGCACGGCACAAGTGGTGACGACAAACACGACCGCGACGACCACAAGAGCGGCGACTATTCCCATGGTGATGATCTCCGTCAGGGTGAAAGGTTGACCTAGAGAGTCAAAAGTACATGATTACTACCCACGTCTGACAGAACAAACGTATCTTTACTAGAAGTAACATTAAATGTATACCTGGCCATTCAGCTTCATAGGAGTAACCAAGATTTTCAGGGGCGGTAACGAACATCTCAACATTAGTGACCGGGGGCCAGAAGGGCACCATGTTGTAGCCCCTGTTGTGACCAATAGGGGCATTTTCATCAGGATACACAGCTGAATCTGCCAAGAAAGTTTGGAAGTTAGACTACCAGCTCATTATAAAGGACAATAATACAGTAAGAATATATCTTTTAAGCAAGAGCTTAAAAACCTGGACTGTGTCTCCTCAACCATTCGTCAAATATGGCGTCAGTGTAGGTGTGGAGCAGGACAAAGATGGGGTCGTTGGGTGAAAGGTGGGTCTGTCCTCCAGTGCCGTTCAGGAAGAGATGGGCGAGGTTGTGGAGGCTCCTCACCACAGGGTCATAGTTCCCTTGGGGGGCGCTGTAACCTGTCGTAACAAGACAAAAAGGAAGTAAATAATGTGTAATGTTGAACCGAAATCTAAATCCTTGTCGTCTATTCGTCCTGTGGGAATTGAGGAGGTAAAACTTGACCATGAAATGATGAAATGATGACAGACTTGCCTTCAATGGTGTTTCTGAAGCTTTCAGAGGAGGTGGAGTAGAAGGGAGCCGTGTCAAAAGCGTTAACCTGCAGACAGTCAGCCACATCCTGAGGTTCTGGGAGACGTTGGACCATCGGTCTGTTAACGTTCCCCGCTGGGTTCCTTCTAATGGGAGAAGTCTCAGTACCTGGATGTAGATTGGAATGAAATGCATTACTGTATAAATAAATATGGAGGATTGTCTCTGCCTTTAGAGAACAAAGAGTTACTGTGAACGGAACAATAGTCTTACTGTTGCAGATGGTTCCTAGAGTGTCATAGTCCTCCACGCTCTCACAGACGACCCTCCACTGGGAAAACACAGAGTTGGAGCTCAGGGAATTCATGTCGAAGCTGCTCCTGGCTCCCAACAGGTCGTCTGTGCAGATGTCACATGTGCTTCCGCCGATGGCAAAGTTCCAGTAGGGCAGAGCGAAGGACGGGTCCTGCAGCATGTCCTGGTTGTTTCATTGAAAGGGTGGTTAGTGTCTCGCCTATCAAGGCGTGAAATCACGTTTTCAGCTGCGGTTTCTTCGCCAATAATTGCGGTGAAACGCGTTACTCAAAGAAAACAAGCAGAAGTATTAGCTGGTGATATATTTGAATTTAGAGGTTGCGGTTAAACTCAGCCAACCAACCCTCAGGCACCACAACAGATCACCTCTTTATATCTCACCTGCATGTCTCTTTCCAGCTGCAGCAGGTGGAACCTGTGCCAGGTGACGAACCCGGGACCCTCATGTGAGAAGTCCACCCCTCCGAAACTGGCCTGCCCCGCGCCCAGGAACGTCTTGCTGACGGAGTAATAGTGGGACCACACGAAGTAGTTGTAGACGGTGACGTTCTCGAACTGCACGGTGTTCCCGTCGGGCCCGAAGATCTCGGGGTAGTGCCGCGTGGCGATCACCAGGTCCGGGTGCACCGTGCGCTTGGCTTGGTCCAGCGCGCTCACGAACGCGCGCTTCTCGTCCGCGCTGAGCAGCATCACGTTTCTCCTCACTGGGGGATTAACAGGGCAGATTAGAACGGGCTTAATTAGAAAGTTTTTTAATTGCAGAGGAAACCAGTAGGCGACAGAGTCTAACCTGTTATGCCTAACAAGTCTGGCAAAACCAGAATGACCCTTAACGCGTCCCTTACATAGATTTAAACAGCCTGGATCAACTTTAAAATCTACAGTATGGCTGTTTGAATCAATTATCGATACCTTCCTTATCAACATGTCCCTAGAATCCCCTTGATGACGTAAACTTACCAACAGACACCTGCTGATCACAGAGGGGTCCAGTCCATCCGTGTCTGCAGCGGCCGCAGTTATGACCGCTGAAGTTCCCGTTGCACTGACAGGTCCGGTTGAAGTAACGGATCGGCCACCGCTCCCGGTCGTCCCGTCCGTCGTGCGGGTACTGAGGCCCGTGCGGGCGCGAGTCCACCGTGATGGACACGCACTGTCCGCGCCCCGTGCTGGAGCCACACTGGTCGTTGAGGAGGCCGGACGGGGACGGGCAGCACTGTCCGCTCCTGAGTCCCTCCGGGGTCACACACTCTCTGGGGAACTGAGCGCTCACCGCCGCCGCGCCCACAAGAACCAAAAAGCAGCAGTGCAACATTTCCCAAACTTTACGCACGGTTGGATGTAGAATACTGTAATATTTATCCTGCAAATACGCACTTGCTCTAACTCCCAGATGAACACGCACCACCTAAACACATCAGGAAATGACTGGTCCAAAAGCTCCCCTCCAGTGCACCCCTGCCTCTTTCCAACCACAAACAAGTGAACTGACCTTAAATACCGGATTAGCGCATGACTACCAGGATTTTCTGACTACCGCGTGATCCCCCGCACATATGCCGAACCTCATATTTCCTCAGGGGATGGAGGGAAGGAGGGTAGTGTGATCCAGTCATGCACAGCATTGCCTGCCAACTGGACTTCAGCAATGGGCTGAATAAATCCAACATTCAATTAAAACAAAGTTAAATAATACTTGTCCCCTGGAGGTGCAAGAGGTTTATTATTTCAACACACGTAGACGGGGTTAGTTAGTGTATCTGTCTGCATGCTTTAAGAGTCTTGTTGCATGTTTAAACAGTGTTGGACTTTTTCTATTTTGTTCTCTAGCTCAACAGTACTATTGCATTTAAATGTTTTTCAGCTGACTTGCAGCAAAATGCGTTTTTTGGAACAATAAAGATCTGAACTGTAATCTTTATTTACTTGTTACTGCCCTGCGAGCGTCCGTCTGCGGAATGTGAGTGCAGTTAAATCTTCTTACAATGTCAAGAGGTCAAATATCGAAAAAGTCTCCAAAGGAGCAGCAACCACAGATATTTGTAATTCAATCAATGACGATTCAATGATTCATTCTGACATGTCCTTATTTGTAGTTCCTGCTGGGGTTGGTTGAATTCCTGGGATGGATGTCGGTGATGAGGGAGGTTGTAAAGTTTACGACAACTCGTGATGGAGTCTCCAGTCCTGGAGTCAGGATGGTGTGGCTGCACTGTTTAGTCATGACATCATTAGAATAATAAGTTCATCTCAGTTTTACATGTAGAATTGAGTTTTTACTTACTTCTGTTATCCACTCAAACCTGTTTCATACTTCTGATAAAACTTTTCTTAAACTTACATTTCTTTCATTAAATGCTGATAAATATCAGTCGGAAGTTGAGACAGCAGGTAAAACATTTCATTGTCGAGCAAACTTCCTCTCCGCTGCTTCATCCTGCTTACCTGCTTTTATTTGCTGCGTGCAACATTCATTTGAAATCTCCCTCCCGTCGTCCCTTCGTGTGTTTGTTTATCAACTTCACTGCTCTGCAGGCGACAGCGTGGGAGGTGAAAACAACACACACGAAAAAACTTTGATTCGTTTTAATGAGCTGATGATACCAGTGGCAACTTCTTTGCTGCTACCATAACCTCAAGGCATTTTTGAAGTTCGAGTGCAGGGAAGGATCAGCAACTAAAACATCCAAAGCCTCCCATATTCCACTGCAAATCCTTAAGCTGGGGTGCAGAGAGTGGATTTACTGGTTGCAGTAATTCTTACATTTACTTTCAGGAGAACTAGGACGTGTACATCAGCGATCCTCATCGGGAACAACATCCACTAATTAGTGAGTGCCTTCACTCATCAGATGGTGATGAAGTTCTTTCCACAGAGAGGGAGCAAACATCTCCGGAGTCCCTCAGGTGACAATTGTGAAAACAAATTATCACGTGGCCACAAATTAATTACGCGTGTGAAACAAGGTCATTAAGTCATGGCCACAAGATAATAACATGAGGGACAGAAACCAGGTTGTGGCCACAAGTTAATGATCTCGTTCCCTCATGTTATTATCTTGTGCTTGGCCTTATTATTTTGTGGCCACGAGTTAATCATCTCGTTCCCTCATGTTATTATCTTGTGCTCGGCCTTATTATTTTGTGGCCACGAGTTAATCATCTCGTTCCCTCATGTTATTATCTTGTGCTCGGCCTTATTATTTTGTGGCCACGAGTTAATCACCTCGTTCCCTCATGTTATTATCTTGTGCTCGGCCTTATTATTTTGTGGCCACGAATTAATCATCTCGTTCCCTCAGATTCACTTCTCATGATTATTTCTGACGTACAATTGTCACAAGTAATTCTACTCTCTGGGGGATTTGATGAAACATGTTATAACAATTCAGACGTAACAGTGAAACCGTCCGAATGTTCATCAACTCCTCAGGCTAAAAAAAAAAAAAGGGAAAAGACAATGCTGCGGTTCTTTCGGAGGGGAGACCTTCGCCAATGTGATCGCACACACCGAAAGGCCAAGATTCTTAACCCAGTCACATGCGTTTCACGTTGCTTACCGTAATGCCAGCCTGGATGTATCGCTCCATAATAGGGGCGTGACAGTAAGGATTACACAAAGCTAGCGCTAAGCTCATTCTCATGAAATACATTGGAAAACAGGCATTCCTAACGTATGTGAAGTTCCCATGTTCCCCCTGAGAGAGAGAAGGAAGCCTGTTAGCGTGTGAAGGTTGTTATGACCATTTAGACTTCGTCTGGAACAGGTGTCCTTATCAATTATTACCAACTTATATGATTCATCATAATAATAGACTTGCGTGTTTAATTATTCAAAGCGATATTGAAACCATAAATAATCTGCAGTGTTATTAAGCTCACATTTCATGGCAAGAGGAGCCAATTAAGTAACGGTTGTGTCTCTTCTGTGTTTACCGTTTCCCTAACAAACCTCCATTCGGCTCACCTTGGGTTGTAAATGTGTCTAATGCATGTGCATGAATGTGATACATCGTTAATACAAGGCTGTTGTGATGAGGCCGACGGAGAAGGTGGCTCTAATTCAACGTGATTGCATTTATTATATGGAAGTTGAGCGGTTTATATAGGATAGTTAAAATGATATAAAGACGAGAGCCTCAGCTGATCGCTCCGACGTCAGCTTCGTTATTTTCCCGCAGCAGCCAGCCAGCCATACGTCTGCACATCCCCTCTGCCCGTCCCGTGACAAACCCTCAGCCGACCTCTCTTTCATCCCTCCTCTCCCCTGCTACCATTTTCTGTGTGTGTGCCCTCGCCTGTGCATGCGTTTGAACAAACCTTGGGCAGGATGGGGGGGATCATGTGAGAAGATGTGACTCGGGCTTAATGGTAATCCTTGCCTTTGGTAAAAACGGCACAGTGGGAGTCATTAGAAAGGAGCTACAGAGGCAGTTCATATGACTGTCTGCCTCCCTCTCTCCTCCCCTTCCCTCCACTCTTAAGACAATGCTCACAACTACTTTCTCATCGCCGGGCTGTCTTCGTGTTTGCTCGTTTCATCGGAGCCACTGATTTGGTGCATTAGCTTCCACTGTGTTTCACCATCTGAACAAAGAGTCATGATAGTATTATAACTAGTGTCTGCAGACAAACCACAGCTGTGTGAGGCTGCACATATGGGTACAGTGTTATTCATCCTGAGAGGACCATGCAATGAATATCAATGTATTCAATAATGTCATCTAACAAAGTACCTGGAGGTAATTAGAATACATCGTCTGGGAGCCAAACATATATTAGAAAATCTATTTGAGATTCTTCACTCTAGATAAGAAACCACAGCAGTCAGGAGTTGTCCCGACACATTCTCATCCCTCCTCAGCAAATAAGGAAGCTGACTCTCTCCCCATGTGTCCTACCGTGACGCACAAGCACCCTTTGGCGTCTGTGTGAGACTCAATGGGCTTTCTAATAACTATTGCGTACTTGTTGGTTTGAATATAAGACAGGCTGGGCTCCTGGTATCAACGTAAGGTAGGGTTGGGATGGTGGTTGGGTTATCTTAGAGTCTTAGGTAGTTTTAGGCACAAAAAATTAACAGGAAATCCAGATTTCCTCACCTGGTGCAAAGGAAGAAAGTTGGCCGACTGACTGAACGTCATTGCCGACTGCACCCATGCAGCGGGAGAATGTTTTAATCTCAGAAGCGAAACCCTCCTTGTCTGATTGATATCGCAGAACACAAAAGCAGGTACGGGTTCGGCTGCTCCCTCGGGGCGAGCTTGATATTCTACTTGCTATGAGTTCATTACGAAACCTGTATCCTGTTGCAAACAAGGTACGAGCTTTACAGAAACTTCACTTCCTAATTGAACGAAGGAGTGAAAGGAGCTTCATCCTGCGGCACTGTCTGCACGGAATGAAGCAGACTCATGACTAACGGCTGGAGGCTGTGGGGGTGGGGTGGAGGAGTGTGTGTGTGTGTGTGACAGTGTTTCAGGTTGTTATCTCCTTGCATTCTGCACACTGCATGCTACCTGCATGTCTTTAACTGCATGCACATCAACATTTAAAACAGTAAAACTGCACTGAGCATCCACAACAACACAGAAAATGTCTACTGATATTCTAAAACTGGTGCAAAGAACAATTACGTGTGATGTCGAGGCACCAGAACTCTTCTACACTGAGATCTCAGCTATTAAATGAAATGAAAATGGCATTGTTAAGATTTCTCCTGATGTTCGGGGTCCCAATACTTAGTTTGTTCCTGCTTGGCTTAAAATAAATATCTGCAATGTTAGTGTAGTACATTCGTCTGACCACCAGAGGGCAGTGACATCTCGTCGAAAAGTTTGCACACGTCCAACTTGTGTGCACAGCTCTTCCACTCTAGACACAATGTATATTATATAAGATTTTATCCAGCCATTCTTTACTGTTATATTTAAGAGTTTGATGTTAAAAAAAATTATTTGAGCAACTTTCCTCATGACTTGTTAAAATGTTAAAAATGTCTTTTTTTTTACTCCCAAAATGAGAATGTAAGCAAAACATTTATCTCCTATATTCACATCAGAAGCCCCAATGTGAGACGAATGCATTGATTTTGGATTAAAGAGATAAATGCTTAAGGAAGCTGCAGAGGTAAGGTGAAAGTGCTTTTAACTTTTTAAGCGCTGCTTCACATCCAATTCTTTTTTTTTTTTGTGCAGAAACACAGAATAGGCATTTTATATGTGAGTCACAGAGAGAGAGCTCCATTTGTTCTGAGGGCGAACTTCTCTCTGTACGTAGTGGCAGCCGCGCTGACACACTGATGAATAGCGGGAGGTAGTCCTTGGAAATGAAGGCCCCCACACGAATATCAGGATACTGTCTACTTAGCACACTTAAATCTGCTGCTTTCCAATACCGAAGCACTTCAGGTGATTTACATAGCAATAATTTAAACAGCAGAGGTGCCATGACGTGGCGATAAAAAACAGAGATCTACAACCCAAACTGCTGCTGCCGCTTGATTGCTTTTTAACAGTCATTAGTCTTGCAGGAGCTTCTGGAAACTGCATCATGTTTCAGTCAATCCTCAGCTCTGCTTAACAGATTTCCCACTGATGTACGAGTATGAGGGAGGCTATTGACGTGTACTGTAAATGGGAGAGGTGAGGGTAATTCGGTGGGAGCCGGCTGTGCTGCAGATCATCGCAGACGGGCGGCGGTAATTAGTGAGGGAACGCCGGTCTTGCTCTAGGATGTAACGAAACAGCCCGGGGTTGCAAGGTTGCGACGCCCTCAGCAGTTTGAATCCCGCCCCACAGAAGTGGATGTTAGCGGGGTTGGAGGTTAACGTGGAGCTAAATCGTAGTTAATGGAGAAACCACAGTGTGTTTCAGTGAACATATGCTGAGGGGGGAAAGAAACCGTGAAACGAGGCATCGTCGATGAAATTAGAATATGATGAGAAAAAACAGCGAAGCGTCTTCCACCCGGAGAGGCAAATATGCTGCAGAGATGTGTTGTTTACTCAGCTGGATTAAGGGATTGGGGCGGGGAATATGCAACTTGCTATTGTATTGAGCACATGCAAGTTTAGTCATTAAAAAAAAGGAAGAAATACAACAGATGCAGGGACGAATGTTCCAATCCTGAACCGGCGACGTGACACATCCACGTTGGACTAATTGGCTATAGGTGCCAAACCTCTATGGCAGCTTATTATAGCTGGAAATGAACATATAGACATGCTAGCTGTTGACTTGTTCATCTGTGGCATTGCGATGGGAGAAATCTGGATTGTGGGTGACCTTTCATTGACCCCATGACAAGTGATCACGGCTTTTAATCTGCATCATGATGTCACGCAGCCGTGCAGGAGACGTATCGATACATCGACAACATGCTGTCATTGATACTCTCATTAGGTGTCTCTCTCTCTCTGTATCCGCATCCCCCCCCCCACACATGTTGCTTCCCCATAGGCGGCCGTCGAAGAGCGCACAGTCACCGCGAGCGAAGGGATTGACAGAAAGAAGACATAAGATCAAAGGCCTTGGATGAGGCTTTGTGAGATCCCACATCTGGATTCCACTGCGACTCTTTCTGGATGTACGGCAATCGAATGTCCAGACAAGGTTCTTCGAAAGGGAACGTCAGGTTTTCCAGCTTCGGCGAAAGACATATAACATGTACTAGGTGCAAAGGACCCAGAGGTGCGGACATCTGTCAGTATATCTAAAACCCTGCATACAGCAACTGTGAGCCTGTCAGAAGCATGAATGTGCAGTAAAATCCATCTGAAATGAGCCTTTTTCTACTGATTATAATCACAGTTCGCTCGCTCGTCTAATCAAATAATGTTCTATTCTCTTTGAGCCACGTGATATCAACTTTTCACAGACTTACTCGGAAAATATCGGTAATATGTGCCCACACTGAATAAACTTCGTCTGATGGGTTTGTGCTCGAGTTTTTCCCGGGAAGGAAATGATTTGAGCAGAACTTCTCGATATAGATATAGAAACTCCATTGATGTGTTTGCCGCAACACGTCTTTAGTTTCGGCGGAAACTTTGATAACAAGGCAACTTCCCGAACACAAAAGGCGACGTAAAGCTCCTCTGTGATAATGACACCACGACGACGTGGGATATTTTTCATGTAACCCCTCTGAACGCGCTCTCGAAAGGTGATGCGGATCAGTCAGTCGAGGCTTCCTGCTAATGAGCCCACGTGAGGTAAACACACGCGCGAACCTCAGAGGCGTTAATGCCGGATGAGGGCGAAATATTGTCAATTAAGTTTGACGCGTCGCCTTAATCCTGAAATACTTAAAGGTGCAGAATGAAAGGGAATAAAATCATTTGACAAACTCACACTGCATCCTCTCTTTGAAATCTGCCTCCTTGCACTTTTCTCTCCTCTCCAGCCCTCCCAGATGTGATGAGGTGCGCCTGATTCGCCCGCCACCGTCCCCCTCCGCCTCGCCCCGGGTGGGGAAGTCATTTATTAGCGCTCCATTATGTCACGTAGCCAAACGTATTTCATTTGTTATGCGTGCCGAGGTGACAAAGGTGTAAATGTTCCCGCTAATTTAATGACTATTGAGACAGAAAATTGGATCTACTTCAGGGAGCCGCGATGAGTGTCGCGATGCCGGAGCTGCCAATTTCTGCCGAGATTAATTAAAATGAAATTTGCATCGGGAGCCGCGACAGTCACCCATCTCCTGGATGTATTTCTTCATAATTGGAATCGCAGTCAGTCTCTGGAGGAGGAAGAGGTTTCTGGGACGTTTCGGGGGGGAACCGGCAGGGATTTGCTGAGGTGTGCACACGGGGGAGGCTCGGAGAAGACGAACAATGGAAACCTGGAGCAAGGAGACGTCTCATTTATGCAAAGCGGGGGAGACAAAAATGACTTGCAGTATTGTCGTGACACATGTAAAGGACAATGAAAGGCAAGCTCACTTACACTGCAGCGGTTGGTGCAAGCCCAACACAGGA
>CAAKHC010015969.1:0-12209 GCA_901007825.1 Macroramphosus scolopax | reverse complement strand
CCCTCCGAATCTTTCTTTCACTCATTCTGTCTCTTTCTTGTTATTCTGCGGACGGCATCGGCATGGCTAAACACTGATGAGCGGAGCCACACGCCTGACTGACTGCATTGATGAGCTCCTTGAGGTCGGATGATGTAGCCAATAAACGGACACTTTTGATTATCTGACCCCTGACCTTTTCTGTAACAACACCTACCCCCACCGTCTCGCCCTTCCTCTCGCCGCTCATCGTCCTCTTCACGCCTCCTTCTCCCCATTGTCCTTCTCAGGTGACGACTTGAAAATGAGGTCATGCTTGTGTGAACACAAACAAGGACAAGCATCCTCAAGGGCGGCTCATCCTTGAAATGAGTCGGCGCGGGATTTGACCAGCCCCAAGGAAATGTTTTACTTTCATTTTACTAATTGCATGAAGTATACTACAATTATCAGGATGAGTAATCAGCAACACATTGCTGCAGCATTTAACTAAGGATGCACTGTACATCTTTCATAAAGTTATGCAGAAAGCTCTCGGTGAACTTCTATGCAACTTGTGATAAACTGTCCCTTCAGGCATTGGAAGTCGGCGGACCCCAAGACGCAAGACATGCATCCAATAATAAGCTTTCTCCTAACTTCACTCTTGCCCTGGACAACTTGGCAGGAAGTTGGAAAGACTACGAAGCGCTGTCATTCTTTGACACGCCTGCGGTCTGACTCCATCGTCCTCCTGAGCCGATCAACAGTGATTCCTGAAGTCTGCATCCCCGACAATGTAATTGCCTTGTGGAGTATTCTTCTCCGCTTAAGGCAGGGTGCCTGTAATTAAGATTGGATGCCCTGGACCACCACCACCAACCAACCACCAACACATGCACAGACTCCAGCACCTCCCAAAGCTACTGTTGTCATGGAGGGGAGAGGCTGCGAGTGTTTGCAGGGATGGCAGCAGAGGAAAACGGAGGGTTGCTTAGTGAGGGGGGGCGTTTTCAAATGTGTGGGGAGGGGTTGTGAGAAGAGGGTGATCAGGGGATGGGGGACTGCGGCACAATCATCTTGATTTCTTGTGCAGAACAATTACATGCCATGCTAATTGCTAGCAGAGGGATCTTTAATAAATATTTCAGTCAGTGCAGCATCATTACTGCCTAATGTTGTTATTAATCTCCACCAGTAATTTCCACTCAAGAGAAACGTCTTTGTGAGGGCAAAGTGAGAGAGAGAGGGAAAGATGGAGAGAGAGAGAGGGGTAGGATTGATGCAGAAGAAGTAACATCACATTAAAGTTATGAGTGGGGGGGAGAGGAATGAATGAACCGTGCAGAAGAAGTGATAAAAAAAACGGACAGAAAGAAGCGACGCACGGGTCGGACGACAAAGAGACGGAGGATCAGAACAGAAGGAAAGTCAAGTGAATTGATACAGTTAACAAGTGCACGGTGGAAGTTATTGCTCCACAAAACACAGACAGAGTGCTAACTAACACGCCTGCAAATCATCTTAGAGACACATCATTTCCTATGAAACTTTTCCATCCATGAGCTCATAGCTACTTATTTGATTTGTACGTGGAACCCGAGGTTGTAACTGCCTCTGCAGCGAAGCGTTTCATTTAATAACAAGAGCCTCATGGTTCTGTGGTGCCTGAACTTGCAATTGACTGATACTAAATATCGCAAAATATCTCAATTATTATCTTTTATTAGAAAGAACTGGCAAAGCGTCTTTAGCTTTCCAAGCCTGGATCTGTTATTTTGCACCACATGGCTCAGGAGGCCATCCGGTAATCTAGTTACCGGTATGATCATCGGCTCCTCCAGAAATTATGTCAACGTGAGCAAGACGCTGAACCCACTAATCGCTGCTGATGAGCTGGTTGGAACCTTTGCATGGAAGCCTTTCGCCATCAGTGCGACGTGTGAATGTGACAACATTATAAAGCACTTTGAGATCCATTAATGTGCATTTATGCAGCCCCTTTATGTTCCAAGCCCCCCGTCTGTTGGAGGCCTCCACACACAAGTAAAAGTAGGGTTTATAAATCCAGTGTAAAGGCAATAGAGGAACTAAACATGCTCACTTACGACTCAAAGTCACTTGCAAAGAAAACAAAATATAAAGCAAGAATGAGATGTTTTCCCTCAAGGGGGTCACACACTGCTGACAGCGTTGACTTCTGTAGCTGCAGACCAACAGACAACCGTGCATGGGTCCGTACCATGTCGTGTTGTGAGCCATCTCCCTCTTCATGCTGTTTAAGACATTAAACCGGCGTGAAATGGCAGCAAGCTAAGCCCGGGGTGAATAGCAAATAGCATTAGCCACCGAGCAGACTTTGCATTTTCGCTCATTCCAATAACCACCCGCGCCCGCGGCTATGCTAGCTCACTGCAATCACACTGGCTTATTCACAGACATTTTCCACAGCTCGAGTGCTTTTTAGGACCAAATTCAATCTTTTGATAATAAGTGAATTTGAGACGGAGCGTAAGCGCAAACTGAAAAGGCAAATCCAAATCCATGTTGGTTTTATCCAACAATGTATTTAAAGGCTGTATTTCAAACTTTTTTATGGGGCTAGGTCATGAATGATTACCAGCAACGTGATTATATGATTTGCATGATGTTTCAATAACATATCCATCATATATGGCCGTGGACGGTGACTGCCGGGCTGGGTCGGGGATGGAGGGATGGTTGGGAAGGATGAAGGGATTTTTTTTTACTTACAATAAAAAAGAGAAAAAGGGCTTCAGCTAAACCATCAATCCACCCGGTCCCCCCTCTCATCTAATCTCTGCTACCATCTTCTTTTCTCTCCCTCTCTCACACACACACACACCAGAGCTGCACAAGTGATGGCATTGCCCCCAAAGAAAATAGAGTTGTGTGTACCATCCAATTATCTGTCTGGGGTGAATAATGGCCCCAATAATATATTCACATTGCCGTGGCCGATCAATTTTTAATCAAGCTGAGAAATATGGAGGAAGTGAAGCTAAAATGACCCACCAGGAACTCTCCTATAATACCTCAGCAGAGGAGTCCCTTATTTTGCACCAATCAAATTACCTACTCCCCAGCTCCCGCCTTGACTCCTCCAGCCCCGCCACCCCCCGCAAACCGACGTCATCCTCCAGCAATAATGGTGCCTCCCAGTGTGCAGGCAGCCTAATAGCTACGAAGGCCCTGCTCTTTTATCGGGGCGGAGGTCAGGGGGCCGCGACCTTATTAAAGAAATTTCACTGATGATAAAGTGATTAGCTGTTAACTTCCTGGGTAACATGTATTCAGTGGCACAAAAATGAGATAATTCCAGCTCTTACAGGGCAAAAAGGAATGAAGTCAGTCTTTTGTTCCTTTATTTGTTTTTTAAAATGTCTTTAATGGGACGGTAATACGATTGTCTGTTTGCCCCCATCTGCTCCGACTGTGCCTGTCGAGCTTTATGTTGGTGCACAGGAAACGCCGCAGAGGACGCAGCTTCCAGGGATGATGCTGGCAGATTTAACACTCAGTGTCCTTAATGCTTTTTAAGACAACTGGTCCTTGACTTCTGACAGAAGGAGACACAAGCAGACAGCTCATTTTAGGTCAAAGTGACCATGTTTGAAATTATAGAAATTTAAATATTACCAGTAAGGAGGTAAGTGTGGGTGCCATATAAGAGGGGTGTCCAAAGTGCGGTCCTTGAGAGTCTTCCAGGGGGTCCTTAGCAAAATGAAGAATATTTGAATTTCACTTGTGTGTAATGCTTATGAAATATTAGCAATTAAAAACAAGATGTCAGAAATATGAATATAAATGTAGATTCATTCTCATTTAAAAATATTTAGCTTCTTGCTAATTTGCTCGGGGCCTTTACACGTGTCTTTGAAAGAAATCTGTTGAATAAAAATGATAAAATATATATATATATATATATATATATATTATTTATAAAATGTCATCAAATGTCTTATTGTATTACTGTTTCACTCTGTGTGTCGTATAAATGAATGGATGAGTGAATTACTCACTTGTCAGGTATCTTACAAACGCGCTGACGATGTTTCGTAATGGGATTTTTTAACAGTTGATATCAGGTATCGTACTTTCCAGAAGGGGAGTAGAACATTTAAAAAATTTGTAAGAATACAGTTATGCTGCTTCCTTTGGTAACATGCAACATCGTGGCTGTGCAAACGTAAATACCTTGGTCAAAAAGAAAAATACCTTAGCTATGCTTTATGTAAAGCAGCCCGTTGCACAGATCTCATCAAACCGTCATTCTTGCATAATTTACATTTGCACAATTCATAAGTTGGTAATTGTCCAGACACACGTACGCAGTCAGCCTCCCATCTGTGCACACTGTGAGTAAATCCTCCTCTATCCAGCCGACCCCAGTGCACCTGAGATGGGTCACGTATCTCTCCCCAGCACTGGGGCAATCTGCAATGAAAACCTTCCCATTTGTAATAAACCGCAGCCTCTCAGAAGAGCAATCTTAGGGAGAACCCGCCATACTCTCTCCCCGCTATAACAACAGCGTCTGTAAAACAAATGAGCGGGGAGGTAATTGCAGACAAACAAAAATTACATTTCCAATAAAGGTTCTTGTCTCCCAGAATCCCTCGACCCTCCTCAACTGTTTAACAGCCTTAATATACCCTCTCATCAACCTTCCTGTTGAGAAGCCGCCTGAGAGAAGTTATCAGAGCACAAACAGAGCTCATCCACTGTGAACAGGTTGAGGGTTTAGTGGTTCAAGTGCTTTAGGCAATTAAATCGAGGAAAGCGATGGTGGGATAGATGGATGAGAGCATTAGACTGGCTTCATACTTTACCTTACACTGTATATTTGATGACATTCAGGGCTGCAGATTAAATAAGAAACTGCAATTTGAAATGCATTGCACGCTGTTTCCAGGAAATCACTGTGATCTTAGATAAAATGTATAATTTGACTCCACTGGAGATAATCTGTTTAGCTATAGCTGCAACTATCCCTCGTAAAAGTATTATATTGAAATCCTTAAGATACATCTAAATATTATAATAAACATCTCCAGGGGAACAAACCAGAGAGGAAGCACACCTCCTCTTCACTCACTATTGCTTGGTGAAGAGCCACTGGTCTGTTGTGCTACATTGACTCACTGTCGCCTCCTAAGGAACAAAAGGGTATTACAAGTCAGAACGTTCTGGGGTCGGCTAGTTAACACACTTACGAATTATCCCCTTAAGGCATCGAAATACTGCAACAGAACCTTCATCGACGCAGCTGAACTTTGGGAACAAACACTTTATTTGCAGCTCCTTTTGTTTGCCCCTTCACGTATCCCATCTGCCGACTAGCTGATAACGTTTGGCATTGAAACGAATTCATCCTTCTCTTATAATAATGTAAGATCATACAATCATCTCTATCAAGGTTTCATGTTCATGTGTACACCTGATTACGCACACATGTTCCTTCTCATACAAACTCGTGCATTAACTTTAACACAAATACACACATGCGAGCGCACGAACGCACAACCACAGACAACTGTTCACACACACACACTCACACACACGCACATAGTAAGAATTCCACTGAGTGCAGCAGCAGTCATCTCCTCCCTGCAGCAGTGAGATCAAATCAGACTGTTTATCTGATGGTGAACCTGACATTAGGCCAAACGAAAGGTCCCTGCTCGGCTTCCTCTTATCAAACCCTGCAAACAGTGAACTCCATGGCCTGGCCACTCACAGGGGGGAATTGATTACAGCCTCGGGCCAAACGGCAGTAAATCCACAGCTCTGCTCATTCCATTATAAGTCCCAGAGCCGTGCGGGCCGAGTTGGCTATCAGCTGCAGGTTCTGGATCAGATCCTCAAAATATTATTTGATGTTGAAGCAGTGATGGGTTGAATAAGTGGAGTTGTAATCCGAGCTAAGATGCAGGATTGAGAGCTCATATGACCTCAGTCGTGACTAAGTAGCCCGGAGCTTTTAACGAGAGGTCATGAAGTTTGCATTGGTTTTTCATATTTTAGTTAAAATGGATTTACTCAGCCACTGGTTCCCTGAGTAACAGACCACAGCTGCAGTGTTACCATGATAACATGTTCTTTTAAAAGGTTGTGTGTATGTGTGTGCACCATCACTATGTGTCAGTACACACACACACATGCGCCTGTGTTTACTGCTGATATAATATTCTGTTTGGATTTATGTACGAGAAATAGACGGAAGAGAGAAACGTGTGTGCATGTGAGCTAATAGTTTTAGGGCATTCCTGTCAGTTTTGCTGTATGATTGCCGGTCCTGTGTGGCTTCCTGCAAACTTTAAGACTTAGACAAGTTTGATATAAATACTCGGAAGAGATGAAGAAAAAGTCCCTGAGATATTTAACTGACTAATTCCTCCGTATTTTTTTTTCTTCCTTTCTCTTTGCTCGTCTGTTTCTTTGCATCAATCAATCCTCCGTGGTGGGAGATGCTGGGGATCCAGGCTCTGCTATACAAACATGTACTTTTCTTTCATCATGAAAGAATAAAAAGAAAATGTGTGCAACAGACAAGCAGTTGTGCCGGCGCACACGTTCACCTCCGCCTCACAAACAAATCATCATTATGTTAAAACTTTGCCGGGGGCACTTTGTTTCTCCGGTGTGACTCATCGAGGAACCTGACAAGTCTTAACTTTGTTCCATCCCCCAGACAGGAAATTAAAAACTGTATTAGAAACTGTATGATAATGTGAAGAAGCAAAATTCTTGTTTGGAAACACAACATTTACTGTTTTTCTTTTTTTTTTTTTTGCAGCTGCTGCTGCATTTCAAATTGATTGCTGACTTTGCAGTTTGGAGTAAAACCTCCCAAAAATACATCATGTTCTTCTTCAATCTTGTTCTATTAGTTCAGATTGTTAAGGCTTAGGTACCAATTAGTAACTATAACAATGAGTAACATATATGAATAAATTGTGATTTAACAATCCAAGTCAATTTCAGTTTTTTAAAATCTTGAATATGAATTATGACATGATTATGATTTAATTGTATTGCCAGAGCTGCAGCTGTCCCAGTCTCCAGAGCAACAGCTGCAGCAATCCCAGTCTCCAGAGCCTGTGCTCCAACCATCCCAGTGGACTTCTGTCTCCAATCTGCAACAACCCCCTGATTATTATCTGCAGCAGTTCAGTCTCCAGAGCCAGGTATCAAGGAGTTCCGGTCTCCAGAGCCTGCTCTGCAGCCTCCCCAGTCTCCAGAGCCCATGCTGCAATTGTCCCAGTCTCCTGTCTCACAGGCTCCAGCGTTGTTCCTGCCTATTCCAGAGGTGACACAGCCCGCTCAGCTTCCTGCTTCCACGACTGAGTCCAGCAACCGGCCCTGACCTGCAGCCGAATCACCTCCAGCCTCATTGCCAGCACCCAAAGAGGCTCGTTCTTCGTCAAAGACACCAGTTTCATCCTCCAGACCTGCTCTTCTATCATCGCTGGCAGGGTTAATCCTCCTCAGTCGCCCCGCCTGTCAGCCCCACCTTCAGGATGTCCACCTGAGGTTTCTTGGTTCGTCACTCTCAGGCTCCCGAGCCATCCATGTGAGGTGTCCTGGACCATCGCTCTTGCGGTCCCAGGTCGCCCTGCGGGGATCTCCAGTCCCATTGCTCATACGACCACTCACCTGAACTTTCCTTATCTTCCGGCTTTGGCTCCAACCCTTATTAAATGTATTCTGAAATTATTTTTTCTCTCAACACTGATGTGAGAATGATTGATCTTCTGTGCTGTACTCAGAGAACAAACATACACAGAAGATGCTAATTTAAGTTTTAAATCTTGAGGAAAACTCACATCCTTAATAAGAAAAAATGTGACTCATATCACTTGTATGAGCAGTCATATCATGCACATTAATTGCAAAGTGGGACATATCAGCCACATTTCCATCCATGTACACCCCCACAGGCCGCCTGGTCCTCCCCTCCTTCCGCCTCCCTGATGTGTTTTTCATGTTAACACTTTACAGTGCCTTAGGTACATCGTGCGGCTTCCCGCTCTACACCAGCCTACCAAGCCCATTTAGAATGTTTTTACGGGGTAACATCGTTTTTATTTTTCAATTAAATTTTCATACTTTTGTGTTTTTTCATTTTTTTTTCTTTTAAGGGCTATTTTTCCTCGTACAATGTCCTTGTTTGCTGTTTTCTCCTCTCTGTTCTCTTTGTCCTGAAGAACTGCCGATCGCTGCCTTTGTCTCGGACTCGGAAGAATTAAGCTAAATAGTAAATACAGACGGTAGATTACAACAACGGCACTGTAGGCACATTTAGTCAAGGACAATGTTGAATGTTTCTTCATGGAAATTATGTTTTATATCAACACAAAATTCAGACAAATACAGCTTGTTGAAATTAAAATCACTCCTAAAAAATAATGATGATTCATGATACGTCAATGCTGTTTGAAATCCTTTTAGATTAACGTAGAAATAACACTTGATGGGACTCAAACAGCAGCGTCCCGTGACCAAGTCCAGTGTTTGTTGGACCCCACCTGGTCTCGTAGTACAGACTAGCACACTTTCTATTGACGTCACCACATTACTGCTTTATTCTTGTCAGAAATGTTGATATGAAACAGATTTTTGGTTCAGAATCATTTAAATTATAAATATCATTGATTTGCAGTAATGAACAATGCCAACATTGTATTCTGGTGACTAACAGCTCTTAGTTACTACAGCAAACTCCCAACAATGTCCTGGATCAGACCTGTTCTTCCCTGCCTCTCAGCTCTGCAGCTGAGCGTTCTGGCCGTGTGCAAAATCCAAAGTTATCTAATTTTGTCAATCTACCTCGAACATATTTGACAGTGTTCTGGTCTCTAATAGTTGTTGGGTGAATGAGTGAATACCGTAGTTATCGTATTGTTTGAATAGAAAACTTTCATCCAGAACAGGGAACATCACAGAAGAAGTCAGCAGCACTGTCTTAGCAACAGAGATGAAGACTCTCATGATGAATCACATGCCTCACCAACAAACTATCAGCAACAATCAGTCACACTAAGCCGACTATAACAATCAAGCAAACCTCTGAAAACAAAAGGGGACAGGCGGCCGCCCGTCTCATCTCTTTCCTTCTCATCACCTCTAACCAATCCGAGTCTTGATTTGAATTGCTCGACTGATGAGAACCAAAAGCTTTGAAGCATCAGACGGTGCACGCTTCCTCACGCCAGCAGGCCAAAGTGATGCCGTATCATATTTGACACCCCAAAGCCGGAGAAATCGATCCCCCATTGCTATTGATCCGGTTTTCGGGTTTGAACACACACTCTGGCCGAGCGTGGAAGGAAGGGTCAGGAACAAGATCTGATCCTGGCTCAGTTCTTTTGTCACGGGAATCGATGGTCTCCCACCATGCGGGAGATTATCACAGCCGGGTCATGTGCGGAGCACAGCATGGGATTTGGTTATGTGAATGTGTCTGTCTCAAGGTGGTTTGAATTGTGTTCTTGATGTTGACGTATGTTTATGAGCAACTCTAAGATTAGCTTAGCATAGCATGAAGACTGGAAACAATGGGATCCACCGAGCCGGGCTCTCTCCAATGCCAACGAGCTGCTGATATTTTTTAATAACAAATCCGAGCAAGTGCAGGAAGCCAAAAATCAAAGAGAGAAAGACATCACAGACCACTATGAGAGAAACACGAGTGAAAGCCTGAGTAGACTCCACATGACAAAGACTAAAAAGCGGCAGGGATGGAGGAGAGCGTACGAGCAGAGGAGGTGAGACCTGAAGGCTTTGGCAGGGCCAGAAAAGTCCAGTGCTAAAGGGCCCAGGACAAGTGTTGCCACGTCCCCCTGAAACCACCAAGGCCGCTGGGTAATGAATAAATAAACACCCCCTCCAACCATCTACCCCCTTCCACTTCCTGCTCTCCACGTTTGGCAGCCAACACACACATGCATATGCATACTCACAGAAACTGGCCCATGCACATAAACAATACACACCAATGCATACATGCGTGATTGCCATCGGCCTGACAGGCCAAACACAGACTAACAAACGTGCAGGTTTTGTGCAGAAGAGCCTCTGCGCGTGTGCCTACAGGTGCGAGAGCATGTGCCAAGGTTGATCCATACAGCCATCTGTCGCGTGCCAGAGCACATCCCCTGCTTAGCCTACTTCACACTGTTCATCTTTATGCGTTTTATTTGCCTAACCATAATGATTCAAGGCTGTGCAGAGACATTTGGCCGGCTAAACCGAAGCCGGGCAGCCTCAGCACATACCCGCACTCGTGCCATGTACAACACAACCGAGAATTCACTCTCACAGCAACACAGACGCATGTGGCAATGCCATGTCAGAGCTTATGAAAACAAGACACGGGAAAGCTGCGAGACTCCGAGATGATGCCTTGGCTCCCCGTCTCCTGACCTGACAGTCAGTGAAAGAATTTTCAATTATTCAGCTTGGCGGATTGAGACGCCAAAGACGGCACTGAGACCTCTCAGCATATAAATTGTTGTGACACCGCTAAACGACCCTCACTGCCGCCCAATGAAATATGGATATTTTGTTTTGTTTCCAACAGGATTAATTTGTCATTACCAAGTTGTTGCTTAGGAGGAAGACTGAGATCCGCTGTTGTTTCACAGCAAGAGGAAAGAGATAACAAGGAGGTAGAGGAGAGCTAGACAAGGGAATAAGTCCCTGGAGTCAGAAGGAAATAATACACACAAATTATCAATACTGATTTTTAGGGGATCTACATCACACATCTCTCATCACATGGTCAATCAATGTAACGAAGCACAGTGATTGGATGAGAACAGGAGGAATGAAACCTCAGAAAAAGAAGGTGATATTCTCACCACAGAGCTACGAAAACAGCATAATAAGTTCATATTTCAACCTTCCCCACCACCACACAAGAAGTACACACATCTACTTACCCTCCTCGCACACATTCACATTTATTGCTCTCCATCAGACAGAAGATTACATGGCAACCTTGACCTATCTGCCCATCGTAAATTACGAGGCAGCCTCCGCTGGCATCTCATTCTGGTGTGTCATCAGCCTGCGCCCACGAGTCCATTACACTACATCAGTTACGTGGTGAATTAGATGAGATACAGAGTCCACCGTGTGTATTACACCATGTATTGCAATGAAGGGGGGGAGCTCCTGTTGTCCTTGCAGCTGGAATGTAATTCTGCACTGAGAGATAGAAGTTAGTCACCAGACAGGAATTCTTTAATGGAAACGTTATGTGGGGACATTTTTCATGATGCTACAAAGTGATTTAAATAGCAACTTTAATCAAAAGTCATCCTTTCCTAACTTAACGTCCTGTAGCACATAAGGGAAATTAAATGACCCTTACCCTAATTTTAATCCCAGCCACCTCCCAAAGTTAATTGCCGGGACTTGGAACTTGCTAATTTACCTTACCCCGAATCCAAACCCTAATCTTAACGATAACCATAGAGCTCTGCAAAAAATGCCAATGCCAGCTACTTGAAACTTGCTAATTTACTTTCATGGGCTATTAACAATTAACTCACCAAGTTTCAAGTCTCTCGGATTAACATTTAATCCCATAGACTTGCATAGCAAGTTGGAATAGTTCAACGAAAACAAGCTCCTTTCCCCAAACCAGCGACTGACAGACAGCAAGAAACAAGTTTACTGGACGAAATAAATCAAGGAGTCTAATTGGAGCCCCACTTTTATGATTTAATCTGATAAGGGTTGTGCATTTTAACAGTAAATTGTTACCCCAAGCAGCTCTAATTGGGCATGGCAATGGGACTCAGATTATGATCATTAAACCAGAGAACCAGCTCCGCTCTCTGATTCACGAGCATGAAAGAGCTTGCAGGTGCTGTCTGATGCCAAAGCATCGAATGTGTTAATGTATACAAAGCTGGAAACACTGATGCAAAAGACAAAACGAGTCATGTGAAATATGCATATGCCAGCTACATCTTTCATGGGTTTATTCATCAAGGTTTAGCTTCCATCGGGTCCGCCAGAGAGTCAAACACACACCAGCAAGCAAATCCAGGTCAACACGCAATGTTGGAATATCTGTTGTTGTAATTACTTGTGCAGCACACAAAGTGGAGGGTCAGAAATTTTTTCCAAAAGATAAAAGTCATGAGGTAAATGCAGATTGATTCACCTTAACCTTGAAAGTCTAGTGTGTGTGTGTGTGTGTGTGTGTGTGTCTG
>CAAKHC010015968.1:0-18571 GCA_901007825.1 Macroramphosus scolopax | reverse complement strand
TACGAGCTATACTCCAACCAGCCACCAGGGGGCTGGGTTTATGAGCTATACTGCAACCAGCCACCAGAGGGAGATCAAGATTGTTTGGCTTTATTTTGGGGAATTGCTCTGGTGTCTATCAGTATTATACATCTATGGTAAAGAGTCTTGACCCAAGTGTAGCCCCGCCTTGTTCTCCGTGCTGCACCAAGCATGTCATAGAATATAAAACCACAAAATAAAGATCATAGTGTTACTTTACATAGTTAAAATAGAGCATATACCTTGTGTCATAAGGCACATCAACAACTACTCCCAGGGCCTTGTTTTGGAGCAGATCCACTATTAATCTCATGATTCTCTTCATCATCATCATCATCCTCCTCTTCCTCTTGCCAGCCACCAAGGTGGACTGGAGTGGGCATAGAAATCGTAGAACCAATGCCGCTATGAGTCTGGAACCCTAGTTAAGGTGAGATTACAAAGAGGCATAGCCCAGTCAACAGCAAACTCAATGTGATTAACACCTTTTCACTCCAAATATTTCTAGTATGTCTACATACAATAATTTAAAGATCTGTGAATGCTGAACATCATAGCATGGCTGTCATAGCAAGTCATCTATTTCACATTTCCAGCAACCACTTGACTACAGTTGGAAAATTGACATGTTGAGACTAAAGAACTTGTAATAAATGAAGATAAACTAATTATTTGTTTTGTTGTCTCAATAATGTTCAAGTTGTATGCTTCGTGGTCAGTGGAGGTTCAGGGCCCATAATGCAAAACCATAAATCATAGACAAGAATCATTATGTAAATTTGAATATAAATATTTTACAGTTCTTGGAGTGTGAAAACAAGCACTACGCTACGATCAATGCTTTTCACATTACACAGTCATTTGATTTAAATGTTAATATTCACAATATTACAGACCTGCTATCGGACAGTAAATCTACACCAAAGTCTTACTATTCCTTCAAATCAATATTTAATTTACCAGTGGTTGTGTGTAGATCTCTCATTGCCACTGGATTCTGCCACTGCCCCGAAGATCTCTGTGGGTGGGAGGTCTGCTGGTGGAGCTGGAGAGACAGGCAGTTGTTAATGTACAGCAGAGCTGCAGTCTACTAAGAGTAGCAAAAGTGATACAAATCTATCTTTGAGTAGCAAATATTTTGTGTTTGTTGACTTGAAAAATCCATATTTTAATATGTTTTTTCACAATAAAAGCATGTCATCAATGAAATTCTTTGCTTTCAACTAAAATTCAAGCGGACTGCAGCATTTGAGCTTCATGAAAGACCAAATAACAAACTTTTGACATCTTACAGACACTGTAAGCCTTAAGGATGTGCAGATTTAATATTAGGCAGATAAAACTGGGGTTGTGTCTCTTTAACCCTCCTGTTGTCCTCAAATTCTGTGTATAGGGGTTTTTAACAGTGGCGGGTCATTTTGACCCCGAAGACAACAGGATGGTTAAAAGAGGTGGAACAGAAAACAGAGGTGAGATGTAAAACCAGTGTTCATGGGTCAGAAAATTACCTCGTGCATGTAAATGGCATGAAGGCTCATCTCTGCTGAGGCAAACTCTGAGTGCAGTGCATTGCTCTGTATACGACATTCACTGTTTGACATACTGAAAAACAGAGAAACAACGTGTTAACCAAGGCTGATGACAAATATATGCTTTTATCCATCAGTTTCATCATACTGAAATCCCCTGCATTATGCAAGTAATGAAACAAAAAATGCCTGATTTCTGATAAGGACCTGTCAATGACGGTGCGATCGCTTCGGTACATAGTGGCCTCAGGATGGACAGATGAGGGCAGGAGGCTGTGTGAGCGGCCACGACTGGCATGTGCAAGTTGGGAGGTTGACAAAGAGGCCAGGACACTGGCAGCAGCAGAAGCAGCGGAGTTTGGTTGGATAAAGCGGTGGTCTCTTCCTTGTAGCCCAGACGCAGTTAGGATGGGGTGTGCCAGGACGCTAGCTAACAGATTACTGGGCTGAAAACAACACACATCAAAGCTAAAGTTAATGATTTTGCATTAGGTTAGCAAACTTTAATGAGTTTAAACACATTTTGTGTGTGTGTGTGTGTGTGGGGGGGGGTCGTTAGATTAAACTGAAGTAAACAAATTCATATTTTAACATGTTTACACATTTTTACAATGTTACTGACGAACCATACAATCTCTTTAGAGATTCACAGGATCCTCATGGTTTCTTACCCCAGTGCCAGACTCATTGGACTGCAGTGAGGTGCAGAGAGGCGCTTGAGAGAGCAGCAGGTGTGTAGATGGACCTCCCTGTGCATCGTGCTGCACCTTCTCCTTAAGATGGCTGATGAACACTGAACTCTCCTGTGGCGGCTGCCAGCGTGGGTTCTTAATGGTGAAATGCATGAGTGACAACTCTGTCTTGCCGTTCTCAGCCTGTTGATATATGGACGCCTCCGTCTGGCCCTCTGACATCCACTGCAAAGTTATCAGAAGATGCATTTCAATTCTAGAAATAACTTAATAAGGAAACCCTTCTAAGAAACCTCAGCTTGTGTGAGGTCAGACTCTTGACAAGTTCTATGAAAGCAAATGAATAAAGTTATTGAATTTTATATAAGGCAAACACTCCTTACTGTCGGGTTTCCATGGCGTCTGATATCCATCTGCGCAAAGGAACAGATGTCGCCAACTCCCACCACCTCCACAGTGAAGTTCCTAAAGAAGTCAATGATCTCTAGAGACTTGTTCCTCAGGAGGAAGATGAGAATGAAGGGTGTGACGATAGGACTGAGCAACTCCTCCAAGATGAACACCTGATTTGAACAGAGAAAACACTGTTATACACTCTCATGTACATTCTGAACATCAGTCAAATCCAGATCAATGTACCCAAAGATTATTCTGATAAATTATCAAATAGTTTGAGCATTGACCAGCTGCTACATTAAAACCCCCCTTAGCCGTTCAATCACAACCAAAACTCATCCATTATTTGACTCTGAATGTGACACATGTGCCTATTCACTGCCTTCCTCACCGCTTTGTACTGGAACAGCTGTGCCACCTCATCACGGGTCTCACTCTTGTTTGCATTGCCCCTCCAGTGGTCTGGCATGTAGTGAATGTGCGCCAGCATGCACTGCAGCAGCTGCTCTGGACACCAAACCATATGTTCATCTGGGATGAAGGACCTGTTGTAGGACACATTAAAAACATGGCCATTTTCAAACAGGACTACTGCACCTGTTTTGTATGTGGGACATTGTACGGTTAATATTTGACTGAAAAGTTGTGACTGATAAGTGAACAAAGATGCTTTGAAAATCTTTCCGTATACATGAATACTAAGCTGTCTCTGAAAACTCACCTGGTGATAGTAATAACAACCCCCAGCACAGTGATAGCAGTCAGGATATGCTGTACCGTCAGAACATCTTCATCATAGACTGTCAGTGCAATGAGCACAGCCAACACTGAGCCAGAGAAGAAGGCAATGTTTTTCGCAAGCACAGTCAGCAGTGGTGATGTGAAGGAGTTCATGTATTTGGAAGTGGGTTTGTAGCCACGGCCTAAGCGGCCATGCAGCTCATGGTCCAGCTCATTAAAGTGACGCAGGTATAAACGTCCATACAAGGACCAACGTCGTGCTCCAAGGCTCCCAGGTTCTCTGCGAATCACTTCCGTGTAGCTGAAGAATGCATACAGCACCTGCCACACCAGGATGAAGGGACACAGCAGCAAATTGGCCAAACCCATTAGCAGGATGACTCTACTAAGTTGCTGGGCGAGCTCTAGGCGATTTCCATTGCGCTTGTACTTGGGGTGCAGGTTCCACTTATTCTGAAATAGAGAGCATGGGCCCCAGAAGAGGATGAGCTGAAAGTTGTACTTCAGGCCCTGCGTGAGGAAAACCACATTACCCAGCAGGGGGAGCTGCAGCTGCACTGGTAGCAGGGATTTGTTTATCATGGCCACCATGTAGTTCTTGAATCGCAGGATGCGGTGATAGATGTCGAGTTCTGTCAGCTCTTTCTTGTGTATGCACATTTGCTGTTCTCGCTGTATGCTTATGAGCCGGTCCTGGACTTCCTGCCATGTGAAGTTGCATAGTTCATCCTACGACAAGAAGGCGATAAACGGGGATTAACCTAACTAACAAAGCAATGAAACCTTAACTCAAATAAATTACACAGATCACTTTCGGTCAGCTCATTTTCATCATATCTCTCCCTGAGGATAAGAGGAAGACATCTAACAATCTAATGACGTATTGCTGAAGAACATTTTGAGTAATGTGAGCAGGTGTATCTCTCACCATTCTGATCTTCAGTGCTTTTATGTAGAACTGCCTGATCTCCCAGTAGCTCAGAACATTGCAAAAAACTTTAATAAGTCGGTAGATCCAGAAGATGGCTGCCATGATGAGAAGGAATATAATCCAGCTGTCTTCTTGGATACTGAAAAAAAAACAAAGGGAGTTGAAAGATAGCAAACAAAAACCAATAAATAATAAATATATAATCTCAAAAAGGGAAATAGGAGGCTACATTGAATTGAAAAGAACATACATGGGTAATCAACAGTAAAATATAACACTGCAATACTATATTATTTAAAAATACACCTTATAACTTAAAACATGATACAGACATGATGCTCTCAGTGTGTGTTGTAACCTACTTGACTGACACTGAGCTCCTGTTTACAAGTTATAGGTTAGATATCCTCCTGACTTCATTCTATAATTAAGGAGGCTTCAGAGTATTCCCTGTCACAACACTGAACACACTGAGGCATCAGTATGCTACACAACAATAAACAACAACACACATTAACCAATATCAGAGCGATTGTTGATGATCTAATTTGTACTTTGTACACAGCTATTATAAAGAAATTATCATCAGAATTATAAAACTAGCAGCTGGCATTGAAAGTGAAATTGGAGAGAGTGTAAGAGGACAGTGTGGTTTAAAACTGTGGGGCGGGATGATCCCAAATTAGAGTGCCAAGCAGTAGTACGTCAATGGCTTTGATATGAATGACTCCTCTTTCATAGTCAGAATCAGGAACAAATTGATTAGAAAGCTGTTAGACAAGCTGAAGAAAACAAGCAGAGGCTAGACTACTCTGGAAGAAGTGATTACAGCATTGGTTGGGTGGGGCGGTGACTGTTTCTTGCTGACTGCAAGTGGAGTGTCATGTGGTTGTCAGCTTGCTGGTCCAGTCAAATGTCAGTATCTCGGTGAGCCAGTTTTACCTCACAGGACCTATCAATTACATTGTCCTGTTCCCTCCAGTCAGTCTGAACACACGCCACATATACCTTCCTTCAAGTAATCATCAGTTGCAGGAATGTTGCTACAAGAAAATCAAAGATGAAATAAACAAAACCCTTTGAGCTTTTGACAGACCTGTTTAATACAACCACTAATGTTTGCTGTCCTGGAAACCTGGTTATCAATAGGGTAGGATATAACATTTTTAACAATAATATTTGGATCACATTCTCATACTTTGAATGTGTGTAAATTTGCTTCTTATGGAACAAGGACTTACAGGAAAATCAAGCAATGGATATTAAAATCTGCCAATTATTGTGGTTTAGTGTTCATGATCTCAAATGGCGTAGTGAAAGGCTCTGCCTAAGTCCCTGCTTTAGTGTGCTGACATTTAGTAAAAGAGCTTGAGGAGTCATTGTAACAGTAGAATTCTCTTAATTTTCTAAGGAAAAGCAGAGAGACTCAGCTAGACTATAGCTCCATATTTCTGTCTCTATTAGTCTGAAATCGTCTGACACCCAATATAAGAAATTAAGCCTTAAAGTCTGATTACAACTGTATTCTGTCAGACAAATTAATCCCTCTAAAGGCCCCCCTCTAAATGGACTCTAATAATATCTCAGACCATGTGATGTGTGCTTGAGAACAAAGTATCTAATCAAACTGGATAGAATGACTATATGCCTTTTCTAATTACTCACATTGGCTTTCTCTCTCACAGGAAAAGATTCTCACACACTTAAGCTCTCCATACTAATACATTAAGCACAATTACCTCTCAGTACACTGCTGGCTTGGCAGGATGGCATCTGTGATAGTGACCTTGTTCCTGTCCAAGGGATTGTGGCCCGGCCCAGTGTGATTGACCGCTCGATTGGCAAACAAGACATCATACTCCACGCAGTTGACAAGGAACGTTGTGAACGTGACAACGAACAAAAGCTGACTGTTAGGGTGAGATAAAAAAAAGAGAGATTATGCTTTACACTTAAGGACAATAAACAAAATCTCAAATAATGACAATCCGATATGTAGTGAGGTTGGTGACTATTACATTTCTAGATAGAGCTCTCTGAATACACTAGACCTTCTAGCTCTTGTTAGTTTGTCAATACTTGCAGATATGCCAAAATTATCTTATTGGAGATATAACGGAGCCAGTAAATGTCCAACTAGGTTAGAGTTGATTATCTGTCAATATATCATTACCAGATTTTTTTTTTCTCAGAAAGACTGATACCAGTATCTGCCTCAAGCTTTGAGTGTCTTTGTTGCTGGCTGGTGATTAATGTGTAATATTTCAATTGATACAGATAAACTGCACTTCACTTATGAAATACATTGACAGACTGAGCTTTGTTTTGGACTATCATTATATGAAAAGATTGTCTAGAGCTAGTGCTTCGAGGGGCCCATTATTAATGTATACTGACAAAAACAAGACAGAGACCTAATAATAGAGATGGCCTACTGGCTTGCTAGCAGCAAAAAAATGATCTCAGGCAGGAGGAATGGAAAATAAACAATATGCCACACTGACACATTGGCAAGCGGATTCAAGCTATATGGGAAGCAACAGAAATACTGAGATACATGAACTAGCTGTTGTTTAGTTTTTGGGAAATTTTTTTCAAGAAGTTCATCTGGCTAAGCGTGTTCGTGCAGAAGCCTGAGGCACAGTAAATGTCAAAACAACATGAAAAATAACCAGCAGCATAAATGAGTATTACTGTAAGTTCAAATGAAAGCATCATTTTGGATCTGTAGCTTCAGCTCAAACATATTTTTTATCAAAAGCAGTGTGTATATCGACATAGTATGAAGTAATATTTACATATCTGAGCTCTAGTAATACTTACACAAGTTCAAAGAACTCTGACAACATCATACACGCAAAGCCATTCTTTTGATGAAAATGATAGATGTGGACACTGGTTAAAGAAAACATTGGACGGTCATCAAATACAACTGGAAAATCAACCTTTCCAATAGTCTCTGCTGCAACACTTATGTGACAGTCAACTAATAACACAGTAAAGTTAAATAACTTCTCTTTGAGACTACTAACAAGTCTGTGGCAACAAATCATGGTGCCAGCCAAATGACAGTACGCCATCAAATCATAAAAGGATATTCTTGTGAAGAAGTTATCCAGGTTCTTGATGTGGTGCCATGAGTCTGTAACACAGGTAAAGGGAAGCATGAGATGGCTAGAAACCATGTTAACATAGTTGCATCATTTTGTAAGACTCATACTAAAGATTAATGGACGGGTATAATACTTTCATGCTATATATTGCAATTTCGATAAAGACTATTTAGACTTTCGTCGTAATGCCATGTTTACCTTTCAGGCCTTCGGGCACATGCACCAACAAATCCTCCTCCCCTGGCGGTGAGTCCTCCTCAAAGTCCTCAATTCTCTGATACTCCTGGTAAGCCTCAAAGTTGGCCATTGTGCTTCACATTCTCATGCTCACTACGTTACCAACTGACAAGCCACTTGAAGTAAACACTGTGTAGAACAAACGCTGACTTGCAACCCCCGCTACATCCTGTAGCTAGCGACTCAGCAGTTCCAACAAGGGTAACGTTAGCAACAGCTAAGGCTAGCTTGCTAACTTGCTAGACTAACAGTCAGCGCCTGTGTAACCCCAAACCAGTATGATAAATTGTAAAGTGTAGGTTAAAATTAAGTAAGTGTTAGCCAAATAATCGCTCGATATATAATTTATGTAATATACCTATATATAAGATAACGACCTAAGCAAATTGGGAATGATTCAGCCAGTCGTGTTGTAGTTAGGGTGAAGCGGTTTGTTTTGTTCCCGACCTAACGCTAGTCCGTCCATCTACGGATCCTGAACTCAGTTCGTCCCTAATAAGAGCCCGTTAAAAACGAATAGCTATGTTTTCATTACGACACGGTGGTCTTCAGACTGTCCTGATGTTGGATAGTCGGATTCCCAGAATACACCATCCCTTGTGCGTCCACTGTTTTTGTCTTACACAAATTCATGTCAACACAACGTCATTTGCGTCACAGTATCTCTCATTGCGCCACTTCCGATACCATGTTGTAGTTTTCTCGAGTTTCCCCAGGAGAAAGTCACATTTTTGTCTTGCCTTTTTTTTTCAGAATGCTGCACATATCACCTTTCACTCATCGATTTATAGTATGCTAAAAACAAAATTATGTGGCGTTCAACCGCGCAAAACCTCCATTAAAAATAAAGACAAAGTCTTATCTGGCCAAAGAAATGCATTGTGGGTTGGTTCAATATGGCAGCCCACTGGTTACCTGTGGATTACATTCGAGTTTAACGATTATTTAAAGCAATTTCCTGTTTATGAGAATAAACATTACAATGTATCAATTACTGTGGTGTAGATCAAGCATATCTTCACCAGCGCGGTCGCTGTCATGTCATCTGCGATGCAACAAAACAGCAGATTTATGGAAACATTCACGGTAGGCGAATGTGACCCAGGGTAGCTACTTTAGCTAATGACAGCCAACTTGTATCTGCCCTTTAAACCGTTACTGTTAACTAACGTCAGTCCTTCAGCACTGACAAGCGAGGCCTACATTGATTATCTAGACAGGACGTCTACCTTCTCTAGTGTTCATAGACAGATAGATAGAAAGTACAACGTGAGCTTATGTGTTTGTTATCCCCTTAATGGTTGAAGGAGCTTCATGGTTTATTGATTGCTTGCCTTATTTGAGGGTTTGCAGCATTTATCTGTTTTACATTATGGTTAGTTAAATACTTCTTTGGTAAAAACAAGCCGGTTGATGATAATACTAAGAGCTGGAAGAGTTAATTGTCATTCCTCTAGTGCAGCTTCCAATGTAAAAACTAGGCAGGTAATAAAACACATATTCATACTTAAACATCGGTGCCCCCTCTGTGTCGTATTGATCTGAACCGGGAATGTTAAGTCTATCACCCTTAGCAAAAAATTATTAGATCAGTGTAATTAAATGAAAAAATAATTAGCAAATTAACCAGAAATTATATTAATTTCTAGTTGCAGTCCTGATTGCGATCAGTTCAACCTGTGCCTTGCCATGATACCTGTAAGCATAGGTTATTGCAATGACCTCTTTTTTTTATATCCAGGTTTTATACATCTCCAGGACCTAAAGCACACAACTCCTCACAACAACATGGTAATGCCGTCAGTCGCATTTGGAGCCTCACTCAGAGAGCCGTCCGCCAGTCCACCACACGGACATCCAAACCCTCAGGAGTGTCTCTGAAGTTTATTCTGGCACCAGCACTACTTACTGTCTCCGGGCGACTGTTTTGCCATGTAGCCTACTGCGAGGCAGATGTGAATAACAACTCCCCAGTGGAGGCTGTGACCAAAAATCCTGTGCCTGAGTTCAAATGGCATATTCTGTGGGAGTTTGTAAAACCTCAGCTGTTTGCTCTTATGTGTGCTGTTGTGGTAAGCCTGAATCAGTTCACTTCAAATACAATGGCTGTGTTTTGTTGACAAAAGGCAATGTGACATTTAGAGCACTGTGGAGGCAATCACGCTTACCAATTAAAGGTTGTTTTTTTTTCAGCTTGCTTTTGGTGCAGCAATTTTGAATATTCAAATCCCTTTGATGCTCGGGGATCTGGTGAATGTTGTGGCACGCCACCTGAAAGAACATACAGGGAATTATATGAGGGAGATAAGGGGTCCTGCCCTGAAATTGCTTGGAATGTATGGTCTCCAAGTAAGTGAAATATATTGTTTGAGTTGAAAATTTATTTTGCATTAGCTTTAACAGCTAAAAAAAAGGATCTATTTCACTGGACTATAATCACCTCCTTTGTGCAGGGCATGCTGACAAGCGGTTACATCATCCTACTCTCACGGGTGGGAGAGAGAGTGGCTGCAGACATGAGGAAGACCCTTTTTGCATCCTTGCTGAGGTACATGTAGTAAAAGAACCATATCTGCTGTCCAACAAGGAGTCCTATTACTTAAACATTCTTTCTGTTTCAGGCAAGATGTGGCTTTCTTTGATGCCAATAAAACTGGCCAGTTGGTGAATCGTTTAACTGCTGACATTCAGGAGTTCAAGTCATCCTTTAAATTGGTCATCTCTCAGGTACAACCACATACATGTTTGTGGAGTCAAAGTAGAATTTTTGTTGTGAAACTATGCAAAATATTTGTATTTTGAAAGATATGCTGGCTGTGTCGTTACATTTTCTGTTCTTTTTTCATGTTTGCAGGGTCTGCGGAGTATTACACAGACAGTGGGATGTTTTGTGTCTCTATATTTCATCTCTCCGAAGCTCACAGGTTTGACAGTAATTGTCCTGCCCTGTCTAGTGGGAGCAGGGGCTGTCATCGGCTCCTTTCTTCGCAAACTGTCCCGTTTGGCTCAAGAACAGGTCAGACAATTTGTGGTATTATCATTTAACTCTGGATGTTGAAAAGGACAGCACAATGTCTTGTCTATGTTTCTTAGTCGCAAGATGACTTTAAATAAATGAACAAACTCATCACAAAGTGCTGCAGTTGTTATGTCGAGCGCAGACATACTGTACCTCATCCTAACTTATCAAAGCATAGAACCTTGTTCACTAATGTTCACAAATGTGACTTCAGGATTCATCATAACATCTTCACTGTCTCTGATTTGCTTAGTTGCTGAAATAGAAACAGAGAGATACACCATATCTATGCCTTATTGTATCATAAGTCACATTAAAAATGAGCATTTCAACCATGAATATGAAGTATGTCAGTACACAGGAACACACATTTATTTATTTCTAGTGTTTATGCTCAATGCTTTCATTAGCTGTTTAATTAACTTTGTGTGTTATTTAAGGTGGCAAAAGCAACAGGAGTGGCAGACGAGGCACTTGGAAATGTGCGGACAGTCAAAGCTTTTGCTATGGAGGAGCGGGAGCTACAGTAAGTGGGATTATATTTTGATATACTCATAGTATACTGAATATTGGACATGTCAGAAAACATGATTTAATATAGAAAATCCTTTTATCAGGTTATACTCATATGAAGTTGACAGATCGTGTGAAATGAATGAAAATCTCGGGGCTGGAATAGCAGTTTTCCAAGGACTGTCAAACATGACCCTGAATTGTGAGTGTGTTACTGATAAACAAAACGTTAAGCGCATCGTTTCCACAGGATGTTCACTTTGGTAATGTTTTTCTTCTGTGTCGTCCACACAGGCATTGTTCTAGGAACTATATTTGCAGGAGGAACTCTAATTTCTAGTAATGAATTGTCCCCTGGAGACCTCATGTCTTTCTTGGTTGCCTCCCAGACTGTTCAGAGGTACAAGACACAATCTGTTCCCATCTGTTTATGCTGTTTACCCTGCATCACTCTTTAAATGTAGATGATGAATGCAGTTTATGTTTGGGTGCAGCTAATGCATGTTTTTCTATGCTCAGGTCTTTAGCCAGTATCTCTATCCTTTTTGGACAGGTGAGAGAAATTATGTAACGGAATTGTGTTTCCTTAATGTATGTGTACCAATCAAGTTGGTTCACTCACATTGTGTCCAATATATTCTTCACAGATGGTGAGAGGTCTAAGCTCCGGGGCCCGGGTTTTCGAATACCTGGCTCTGAAGCCTACAATTCCACTCGCTGGAGGAGGACGCATCCCGTCCGATTCTCTGACAGGAAGGGTTGATTTTATCAACATTTCGTTCAGGTTGGAACTTTAATTCAATACTAAATCAGGTTCAAGTCAAGTATGAACAGAAATATCAGAGGATACTATCCGGTGATTCTTATTTCATACATTTACAGCTATCCAACAAGACCAGGCCATCGGGTCTTGGAGAAGTTTGACTTAACGCTGCCACCTTGCAAAACTGTTGCAATCGTTGGAGAGTCTGGAGGAGGTAATTTCTTCCTTAAGATTCTGATACAATCATATGACATGTATACAATGTAAGAGTTTGCCTTTATGTTTATTTTAGGAAAGTCTACCATAGCATCCTTGCTGGAGCGTTTCTATGACCCAACTAGCGGTGTAATACTGTTGGACGGACTCGACATTCGTACACTTGACCTTTCCTGGCTCAGGGGACGAGTTATTGGATTTATCAATCAAGTAAAAACTTCTCATTATTATACATTGCATTCCAATATTTCTATTTTCAAATAGAGATATTAATGATTGCACACTCATTGCACACTTTCTGATCTTTGCAGGAGCCAGTTTTGTTTGCTTCGTCTATCATGGAGAACATCCGCTTCGGCAAGCCGGAGGCCTCTGATGCTGAGGTTGTTGACGCTGCCAAGCAAGCCAATGCTCACCAGTTCATTGCAGGCTTCCCGGAGGGTTATAACACCGTGGTTGGTATGTGCTCTCATTAAGGCTTATATTGCTATTTAAAAATAATGTGCCATTTAAATACTATGCTCTCTGTATTCAAAACTCAGGTGAACGAGGTGTTACGTTATCTGGCGGACAAAAACAGCGCATTGCCATTGCCCGCGCCTTGATCAAGAACCCCCGCATCCTGGTGTTGGATGAAGCCACCAGCGCGCTGGATGCAGAATCCGAACGCCGGGTGCAGGAAGCGCTTGACAAGGCCACAAGGGGTCGCACTGTCCTCATCATTGCCCATCGGCTGAGCACCATTCAAGGGGCTGACCTCATCTGTGTCATTAGCAATGGCCGCATTGTGGAGGTGAGGAAGCAGATTATTCAGATCTCCTGTGATACCATAGTCTATCAGGGTGAATTCTGATTGGCTGCACGGTGTCCATCAATTCCTGATAAATGGACATTTACGAAACGGTTCCACTGAAACTGTCTGTTCACTGTTCTCAGTTAAGTCTCTGGCTACACTGAGTGTCCTCCTTCAGTGCCTCATCCTCTGAGCACCACAGGGTGATTCCTATAACAGAACAGCTCAGTCTACTGCCCCTCTGAATTATAATCTGTATGACATAAGCAATCATCTCACATCATATTTGCAAATCAACTGACTAGCTCAGGCTACGCCAGACATATGGCCTGTCTTTCTTTGTGAAACATCTTGACGATGATCTGGGGACAATGACATGCATGGATATTAACCTAGTTTTGTTACAGATTAAATTTACTGATTGTCAACCATATGTAATGTTATGACTGTGAGTCCTGCTAGCATAATATTAGTTTTCTGGCTCAATGCTGAGCGGAAATATATCCCGTTTCCACACGGTATCTAAGCTGCAACCATTTTCCGGTGTAGTGAACGTTTCCAATGCATTAGAAATTTATGGGATGGTAATTTTCTTTCCAGGTATCCAAGAAAACAGAGTTATTGCTTGTGAAAAACTTTTTGATTGCAAAACCCATGAAAATGTAAATGAATGGTCTACATCTTTTTTCTTTGGCAAGTGACCAAGCTAGAAAGAAGTTGGATAACGATCTGCTCTGGCTCCCCTGTCATACATTTATTCATGATAATGGACACCTTCGGGCTTTATCTCTTACTTAAATATCTTGACTAATTTATGACAGTCTTGTAAATTAAAAATGGATCTGAAGGTAATTGCCTTAATTCATTGTCTTCACTGTAATGTAAGTTTGCATGAAATCTAACAGCTTCTTGTTTTCTTTCAAGGTTGGGACTCACTTGGAATTGCTGGGCAAAGGAGGACGTTATTCTGATCTGATCCGCAGGCAAAGAGCTGAGGGGAAGAAATGAACATTGCTCAACATGTTCAGTGTACTGTAGAGCTACAATAAGTTCTTGAATTTATCTTTAAATTTGCATTGGCAGATCAGTTATATAAAACATTTACTGTAAATGTTTAAGTGGACCAACCTGCGTGTGAATAATCTACACTGCTGTACAGCTTGGAACTCAGAATTTCATAATATGGTTTATCCTGTATATAAACATTAATTATGATGTAATATGAATAAATTAAAAAAAAGTAATTTACTTTAATAAAAGCATATGCTGTATTTGTTGTTTTATGTTTGGCATTATTTTAACCATCCTTTTTTTGTGTACAGAGACAAAACCACAGACAACGATGCATATTAGCCATCACACTTAGTTTATTTCACAGTCAATTAATTAAACAGCCAATTGGTTAATTTGCCAAATGGAACAAGTGAATATTTTAATAGTTCAAACATATGGTTTACATAATTATACAAATAGATTTGATATAACATATTTCCTGCTCACAAGTATTATCTGTACTTGTTTAAGAGTATGATATTGTGGTATTCGGTTACTACTATTATTATTTTGCTTCCTTACATATTAAGAGTACTGCGGTATCCCTTCGATGTGTGAATCTTTCATTTGTTTCAAGAGTGTTGCAATTCACCTTTTGGCCACTAGATGACCAACAACACAAGCTTGTCTGCAGACCGACCAGAAGCAGCAAGTGCAGCTAGCCCAAAGCTAACGCTAGCTATCATACTATTAACCCCAATTTGGGGCTTGCGTTCACCATTAATAGTTTTGCTAGCTAGATCAAAGCTGGCTACACTGGTCAGCCATGCAGAAATATGAAAAGCTTGAAAAAATTGGAGAGGGTAAGTTTCATATGCCTTTTTTAAAGTTGAGATTAGCTAACCGGGTTTCGAACCTAGCCTTGATTTGTAAGGGTAGCTAACGCTAGCTTAATTACAAGAACTGTGCCTTGGTAAACTAATTCCCCCGTTAACGATAACCAGTGCAATAATATTTCGCTAAAAGTGTCATGCCGTTAAATTTCAAGCACTCAAGCTTTTCCGTAATTATCTTGGTAGATAGAGTACTACCAAGATAACTGCTGTACCATTCATCAGTAGGGTTGGCTAACGTTTCATTTCATGCTAACTTACGTTATACGTATTTGTTCCACAGGTACATATGGGACCGTTTTTAAGGCTAAAAACAGAGAAACACACGAAATTGTGGCACTGAAAAGGGTCCGGTTGGACGACGACGACGAGGTTTGTGTCCTGGATAGAATATTGTGTGTGTCAGCATAAGCTAACATACAGTTAGCAATTCACTGCTAATCACTTTCCTTACAGGGAGTGCCAAGTTCTGCTCTGAGAGAAATCTGTCTTCTGAAGGAACTAAAGCATAAAAACATTGTCAGGTCAGTGTTTTGGTAAAGCTTAATTTTAATGTCAATTTTAACGGAGTGGCTGAATATAAATGTCACTGTTAATGAAGTGACATAAACAAGTTATTTGCATTTAACCCAACAAACACTGCTCTGCTCTGTCTTCTGCAGGCTACACGATGTTTTGCACAGTGACAAGAAGTTGACCTTGGTTTTTGAATATTGTGATCAGGTGAGCAAACGTATCCATAACTTGTAGTATGTTGATATCCAGCTACTGAAGCTAATATTTGCCTTTAATCAACTGCAGGATTTGAAGAAGTATTTTGACAGCTGCAATGGTGATTTAGATCCTGAAACAGTGAAGGTGAGAGACTAAACCTCCCTGATAATGTTTTAATACAGTCTGTCCAAATTTTTGTTTTTTTTGGTACAAAATTATCACAAGCGTGACTTTAAAAAAAGTTGAGTTAGTAGCTTAAATAATTTGCCTCTTTTATCTTCCTTGCTCCTTTGCAGTCATTCATGTACCAGCTGTTGAAAGGCCTTGCTTTCTGTCACAGTCGTAATGTTCTCCATAGAGATCTGAAGCCGCAGAATCTCCTCATCAACAGAGTAAGTGTTTATGTGCAATTTGGACTTTGACAAGAAAGCTGGTAAATATTGATTAAGCCAAATTATCATTTGCCACTACATCATATCCTTAATGTCTGAATTAAGAGGAGAAAGCTAGAGCATCAGCAACAGTTTGTGTCCACAATATAGCTGAGTGTCGGATACAGTGGTGTAGGTTATTAGTTAGTTAAAATCATGTTGAAAGATCTGATAAATCATGTTTCTGTCTTCAGAATGGAGAATTGAAGCTGGCTGACTTCGGGTTGGCCCGAGCCTTTGGCATTCCTGTGAGGTGTTACTCAGCGGAGGTAGGTTTTTGACTGAGGGGGGTGTTAATAACTTACTGCATCAACATGCGTAATCTGTGTGAAATCACCTTCCTCAGTGTCATTGTGTGATTTCTAATTGTGGGTGCTGTTAGAGAAGGATAGCAGCCAAATTACTCATAAGTCGATATGATGTCATACAAGTGATATCAGTATATGTCCTTATAACAGTTAAAGAAGTCATTTATATTCTGTTAGTTGAATATACTTTCCTTATCTTGGGTCTTATTATTTTTGAGTACAAGCAATAGCCTTGTGTTGTTTCTCTGAGGTCCTGAATTAACTATGAAGATAGTGGATCGCACACCAACAGGCAGTTGAAGAAGTGTGTTTGTTTTTGCTGATGGGATCAAGAAATGACAGGAAAGTCTCCAATAGGTTTAGTGGTTTCAGATGGCTGACCCCAGGCAAGCCAATCTCATGGGGTGGCAGTGGGGGGGACTTGACCCAGGGTGACACTACTCATCCGAAAAATGTAATAAACAGAAACCTAGAGGGAAACAGAGTTTGAAGCATCAAGAATTCGAAGTGAGGTCATTGTATTTCAGAGCATGTACTACCCTGAGAGACCTCACACTGTTTCAGCAAGGAGATATGAATGATTCTACAGAGTTACTTGCATTGGATACACAGTGTGCAACCTTAAGTGCATGCTGAAAAAGGTTGTTATTGTGCCAGTATGTGATTCTGTATAGTTTGTCTGCCACTTTGTTGAGCAAATCCATGATGTCGAATCCTTAAAGACCTTGATGCTTTTTCTTGGAGGATACAATTTTACTAAGAGTCCTCTCAAGCAAACAAAACTTTAGTGAAGCAGTACCGCAGGTATTTTTTCAGCAGCACATACATTTTTAATGCGTTTTTATGTGCCTACAGTACAAATGCAGAATTCACCACACCTTTTTTGTTAGTCCCACTCCCTCAAACCGGTCACCGAGATGCAGAATTGATAGATGGTCTGCAACTTTGAAGAAGTGCTCAAGGATGTTCTGTAAGGAGGCACAAACAAAAACAGCAGTGCACCTTTTGTTGTCTTGTTATTTACTAACAAGGTAGAGATTTTACCGTGCTGCAGATACTGTACAATAATATTCAAATGTCTATCTGAAAGAACATTTATGCTCTTTTAGTTGAAGCATCGACATATGAAAATTGAGCATTGATAGCTGGAGGCAGGAATTTACATGAACTTTTTAAACTTTTCAAGGTGAAGCACGAGCACCACCAGCTGCTTTCACCAGCCCACGCTCCCTCTGGGAAATGAAACGTTTATTTATTTATTTCATTCTATGCATCGCCAGTCTTTTCCTAAAAATAATTTTTAAGAGAAATTGAAATTTGTACAACACTTTACATCTGACTGCTGGCAGCAGTTTGTTAAAATGTGAAGAAGTTGTAGTGGAGCCCAGATGGCTAATGTGAGTTACTTCACGGTTAAGTACTAGTGACAATGCTGTCGAATCCATTTCTTTGTGACAAAGGAGATCACACTGAATGACTGAACTGAACACCGGCTGGCTGTTATAAGAGCTGCAATTAATCTACTTTTTAACACTTTTCTCTGCGTTGTGTGTAGGTGGTGACATTGTGGTACCGGCCCCCAGATGTGCTGTTTGGTGCTAAACTCTATTCTACCTCAATCGACATGTGGTCCGCCGGTTGCATTTTTGCAGGTATATTTGTTATCATAGGCACACGAGAGAAAGTGAACATTCACCCTGTAGCTGTTTTTATTATTGAGTTTGGCCGAGTTGATGCTGATAATGGCAAAAAGATTTAATTTAAAATTCTGTCACATCAATAATAATGTTTAATTTTATTCAATTCAGAGCTTGCTAATGCTGGAAGGCCTTTATTCCCTGGAAACGATGTGGACGACCAGTTGAAAAGAATCTTCAGATATCCTTTTGTGACATTTGATTGTAGGATGTGTTTTGGACTATAGAGGTGGAGCTATTGATCTGCTATTTTTGAAAATGGTTGATTGAAATTTTAATTTGACTAAGTTTATTACATCACTCTACCATTACAGTTTTCTTTAACCACATGGTACATTGTTGGGTACACCAACTGAAGAACAGTGGCAGACGATGACCAAACTCCCCGATTACAAGGTAATTATTTGATGTCGCAGTATGTTTGAAAGAATCTTGTTACAGGATGATGCTTTAAAGTCTTCTTTTATACCTGCAGCCATATCCCTTGTATCCAGCCACGACCTCACTGGTAAATGTGGTCCCCAAACTAAGTAGCACAGGACGGGATCTACTCCAGGTACTTCAGACTTCT
>CAAKHC010015965.1:18119-34446 GCA_901007825.1 Macroramphosus scolopax | reverse complement strand
GACCCCTCCCCCCCCCCCCCCCCCCCCCCCCACACACACACACACACACACAACACACACACACACACAAGGCTAGGGTTGCCCTCTAAAAAACTGCCAGAGGTTCAAGAGGACAATGGCTGGCGGGTTGACAGGAAGAGATGACAAAAGGGAGTTTTTTGGGTTTTCGTCGACTGCTGAAATAATCAATGGCTGACAGAAAGTGTACGAAGCTCCTCCGTCCACGAACCTTTACGCACACGCCCGTCTGAGGAGGCTGCAATTACACCCAACGATGAGGATGCACTTTATTGAGTGTTGTGTCAATAACTTCTGAACGTAAAGGTCACGCCGTGCACAGAGATGGAGAGTTAAAGGAAAGTTGCGCGGAGTTGAGCAGCAAGTCTCTTACGAACATAAATACTCGCACGTTATGAAATCACATCCAATCAAGATTGAATTCAATCTCACAGCTTGACAGTGTTGCATAAGTGGACATTACTCATTTGCCTGACAGCCTGTAATAGAGTGACAGGAGCTGTTTATCAGCCGTTGGCACTGAACGCAGGGGGATGACAAATGATCACATTTAGAGCGAATGATTCACATAATCATATACTGCGAGCGGCCCCGTCCGAAAGCAGCCCCGTGTGACGCAGCGCAGCCAGTGTGTTTGTGTAACGGGGCCCGAGAGCTGCAATTTACCAAAACCAGAGGAAGAAAAAAAATGGAGCTTTTACACAATGGGAGTCTTGTTTTGGAATTTAGCTGCCAGATACGACGGCACATTTACCATCAAAATCTGTTCCATAATCAAATTTCCAGACCAAATTGACATCTAAGTAAAAGTATCCAGAAGTTTTTTTATGTTTTAAATCTATGCTGCGAAATAACACGCCAAAAGAATTTCAGCTCGGCACTTTAGCTCATACGAGTCATTTGTTACCATGGTAACCATGCTCTGTATGTTTAGGATTATCTAGCCGGCCCTCCGAAAACTTACAGTCACGCAACGTTGGACGACGGGCGGAGCAGCAACTCTGTGTGGGAGTGTGCGTCCGGCCAATTATTGTTTGGCTCTGGCTGCAGCTAACGTTCAGGTCTCGGGACTTTACTTGGTCGGTGAACGATGCTCGTAGGAACCCTGATATCATTTCAAACGTCTACATCGAGCACTTGAAGGTGGACGGATGTCTAAATTCTCCTGTGTGTTGTATTGCACATGTGCACAAATGCATATTATATCCTGCAAAAAAAACAAAAGGCCATCTGACTCCTGGTAATCACGCCTTACCTTATGGATAATGAGCTCGTGGGTGCAATCCGGCAGAGTCCTGCCGTCCTCCTGCATCAGAGGCACAAAGGAGTAGCCGAACAGTTTCTTCTCCCCCTTGTCTTTCGCTGTCAAACAACAACACACGGACATTGAATCCAGAACAAACCAGCACAGACTCCAAGAAACCAAATGAGTATTATGAATTGTTTTTTATTATTCTGCATGCTGTAACAGTCAAACTACAATCGGCGCTCTGCACATTATCTCATCCTTCACATAAATCTGGTCGAAATGTAAAGGTTGAACTGTCCCCGAGCTTCTGAAAGGCAACCCGGGGGCGCCCCGGGAACCACAAGTGCTGCGACGGAGACATATTTTAATGACTTTGTGTTTCTAACATGTGCTGCAGCATCTGGTGTATCATTAACTTCATTACACAGCATCACTGCTGGGTGTGGCACGTCAAACCACACACAAACCATGACGTCAGGACGGAGGGGGAACACACCCCGAGCATGCATCTACACGACCTCAGCCACTGGCTGAACGCGGCACAGAGACCAGTATTTTAAGACGTTGTGAAGATCCTGTTAGAGGAAGTGTTCTTAAGAGGCTTCGCTGTTTATTTCTTGCAAACACATGTAATCTGATTTATCCGCCGCTTTTACAAATAAAGTACAAACGCGCGCACAGCAGGAAGTGTGTTGCCGAGACGGTTTTCATTTCCCTTCGCTGCAACACCCGTGTATTATTTTACCATCCCACTGTGTGTGTGTGTGTGTGTGTGTGTGTTCTCCCGGGAGACGCACAAATTGGTACCGCACCATTTTATTTCTGTCTCGCTTTGCTGTGATTAGTTTCTTTTTATACGTGGAAAAAGTTTGTGCTTAAAAAGACTCGAGATGAAAAAACACTTTTTAGTTTGCGCGGTCGTCTTCGGAGAGGTTTTCCCCTGATCTATAAACCCTCGTAACTCCGGGCGGGAGGAGATTAGAGAGGATTGAAGTTGCTGTGTGAGATGCGAACTCGGCTGAGTTTCCGACGGACAGAGCGGATATTGTTATGGACAAAAACAGAATGTTTTCCTTTGCAGAGCTTCTTTAAATTCCTCCTTGTTTTTGTACAATTCTACTGAAAGACAAACAAACAGCATCGACAGCTTGACCTCCTCGATGGAGTTATTTCGTACTGCGATTAAATGAGCTCAGAGTGCCACTCGGCGACGGCAAATTGTTTTGAATTATCCAACAAATAATCAGCTATAATGATCATTGCATCCCCCTCTTAGCACCGAGCAAACGATCATGGCTGCGTAATGACAGTAAAAAAACAAAATAGGATGTAAAAGCATGTTTATAAAAAAAAAAAAAAAAAAAAAAAGCTTTCGGTTTTTACCTTTAATTGAAAATACAGCCTGCTAATCATATTTTTACAGCCTGGTTGTCTCTAACTTTGGGAGCTGGCAGTTTGGTGTCACCACAAGCCTCAAATGGGCTCCTAATGAGAAGCCCTTGGGTAGCCGTGCTTCCACTGCCAGAAGTAATAAGGCGAGTGTATCTACAGCGAGCAGCCACGCAGCCTCCCAGTTTGGCTGCAAGCGGCATAATATGAGATTTTTTTTTATGAGAGAAGAGGCTCTGCCTTCTCTCCCCCGAAGGTAGGTGAGAGCGATATTTTGGTCATCGTTAACATTTGCTCTGATTGCGAGGTGCAACAGTTGTCGCGTTATTAAAATGCTAAAACAAGCAGACACACAAAGGCAGTATCTGTCTGGATATACAGCCCTGAGGTGGGAGGGTTGCCAGGTTCAGGAGCAGGAAAGTGACACTTTCCTGCATAATCATCCGACAAGTTGCTCAGCTAATATGTGAAATGCGATGAAAGGTTAATGCACGTCTCCGTTATCACTTACTGGAGCAATGTCGGAACTCAAACCGGACGTGTGATCCCCGAAACATGTCGACGGGGATCGGCAGCTTGATCTGCTCCGCCCAGCGGGGGCTGTTGTTGTGGTACAGCACCAGGGAGTGATACTCATCCCCACCTGGTTCCCCGGAGCCGGCGGCCACGTGACTCTGAGAAGAAAGTCGGACAGCAGAGAGTGAGTCAGAGGTAGAGAGGGAGAGGGAGAGAGCCATGTATGAGAAGACCCCGCCGCAAACTCAGGAAACAGTGACAATGACTTTGGATTGCAACATGTGCGTCGGATGGTTGCATGCCACGCTGAGTCTATTTTCTGCCCAAGGCCTCGGCAGGAAACCACAGCAGCAGCAGCAGCAGCAGCAGACTGTCACAGTGCTGCACCAGAAATGGGCAACACACTGGAGAGACGGTGCTCTCATCTGGGTCAGCGATATTTAAATTAAGAGTTTGATTTCAAAATAAGACACACGTCAGTGAGGAATTAAATAAGGTACATGTTTGTTTGTTTTTTTTTTACCTTGAGGATTTGCCCGTCGATATCCAGCAGGTAGATGGTGATCTCGACATTCCGGGCGACGCTCTTCCCCCCCTTTTCAAATTCACCTTTCTCCAGTGTGATGTAAAGGTCGTTCCTCATCTCTCCTGCAGGAACAGGAAGGCAAAACAAGGCATCGATTATACACACAAGCGAGCATCATTGATGACCTCTCGGCCGCTTGGCCACATTTCTTTTAAGTGTAATAATTCCTGACAGGGGTGGACAGCCTTTACATCCAAAGTATTCAATGATGTATTTCCTGCAGACATGAAACTCTGACCCCTGTCATGACATCCAGCTGTTAGTGTGCACAAAACTGCACATCTGCTGTAAGTGCATACATGTTCCTTTAAATATTCATTTGTTATGATGCATAATTATATTATAATAGGTGCATTTATATTTGCATACCAACCCTAAAGTGTCAGATATGTCACATTAAACTTGTTCATAGTTTAAAAAAATGTATTAGGTACACCTAGAAACTTTTTTTTTAATTAGGCTTGACGGAATATAATTTTCTTGTATCACCTCCACGATTGCCTGTAAATTAAATCAAGGCTGATTTGTAAAACACCGAGGGAGAATAATGCCAGGAAATAATATTCTGCATTGTTTTTTTGTTGTTTTCTTAGTATCACCACAGAGCACACTTGTATTTCCTCCTGAAGCGGAAATCAGATGGTGCAGAGGAAGGACACAGTTTCCTCTGTTGTGGTCAGACACGTTGTACAATAGCCGCCATATTCTACCTCGGTGTGAGCGTACGTGTGTGTGTGTTTGTGTGTGTGTGTGTGTGCTCATCATATCTCCATCTCTGGGGTCAACATTGATTTTCTGCTCTTGACAACAGTAACCGTGGTAACATGCGGTTCTACTACACATGCATCGCACCGAGGCTGCAGGAAGGTAGAGAGACACCGGGGCAGTTTCTCAATGAATAATAGGGAAAAAAGGGAAGTGGAGAGGGCGGGGTTAGAGCAGCTGGCTGCAGAGAGGAGTCTGTTTGTGTGTGAGAGAGAGAGAGAAAATGAGCAGGATGATACAGTCGGATACAAATCCAGAGAAAAAAAGAGGGGGAGACAGTTCCCTTTGCCCAGGGGTGGACTTCCACCGGCAGATAGGGAGCGAGCACTCAGCATTAAGGGTTTGTAGTCAGACACAGACAAAGAAAGTGAACATAAATCTGTGTTAGTGAGGCGCTGGGGGACCCACGGTGTGTACTTCCTCTTTAAGTGTGTGACCAGACAGAAAAACCTCACTTATGTGAAGGAAAAGCTCTCTGACGTGCAGCCTTCATACGTGAACGTGCAGACAAAGAGAAGGATAATTAACACCCCTGACGGGATGATTTAACTACATGTAGCTATATGCATTTAACCATTTGGGTGTCTTAGATTCAAGTAGTGTTACATTTGTTACACAGCAACAAGATCAGCAACCTGTTACGCCCGAGGGTCTCTGCAGGGTTCTGTGTCATTGAAGGAGGCAGCTGTCTATGTAATGCCTGTCAGCCTGAATATTTTATTCCTTCTTTTCTGTAATTCAAACAGCACTCTCACGCAACGGCTGCAGACGTCAAGCGTTACCAAGGCAACGACAGCAGCTATTACAAGACAGCTCAGCATATACAATACGGCCTCCAAAGCGCCGACATTTCACAATAAAGTCCAAAATATATTATTCAAAACAAGTATTTATGAATCTGTGTTTTGTTGCTCCCACAACAGCCTGCATACGCAGTTTAGGAGCTTCTATTCAGACCGCTGCCGAGCAAGCTTCTCCTGGTACACGTCATGTATCAGTCTTTAGATGTGCAGCGTGTTTTGATTTCTTATAGATTTAATGTCAAAATAAAAGCATGATGTCTTTATGGGTTTGTAGCACTGGAGCAGAATAGGACATTTATTGTCCACACATGATTATTGAATTAACTTTTTATATTAGTAACATGTGCATGGGGCAGCTGTTTGCACGAATAACATGTTAAACCATCATCAAGACACACAGTCCATGTTGAGAATGACGGCCGACAGCTGCAGAACACAATTAACAAACCCACACGAGTGTTTTTTTTAACCACACGGAGGGAATCTAACAGCTGAAAAGTAGCTTAGGATCTCATTATTAATGTATGTGAGCTTGTTTGTAGTGTTAGTGGTTTCCTACCTGGCATGATGATGTCAGAGAAGCCCAGTTTCCTGGTGATGGAGACGCCTCGAGTGAAGAGGACCATGTACTCCCGTCTCAGCTGCTCGATGTCCCCGTGGAGGAGCTGCAGAGCCACCGCCAGGCCTGAGGACGAAATGAAGTAGTTCCAAATGTAACGTATTTCTCGATAAAGCCATGATATCGCTTTAAATCATCCTCCACTTGCCTCTTGATAAACCCACTCAACAAAAAAACAACATATCATAACCCTGTAAACAACCTTGTATTGGGGAGCTAAGATACATTACTCACAGGGGCGTATTTCAAGTTTTATGACAGCTGCTGGGACCCAGGCGCCAGGCAACTGCATTTATACCTGCCGACAGCAACAGTGTACGGAAAGCACACGCACACACACACACACCTCCGCGCACGTAAACAAACAACGCAAGCGCCCAGTGAGTCATCCCCCCGTCTCTTTTTTTATTAAGAGGAAAATCCTACATGAAGGCTGTCATCTGAAATCAATATCCTTATGCAATAACTTCAAATGTCAGCAGAGTGAAATTTAAGCGGGCCGGCTTGTCAAAAATGAATTTCCTCAACTGTGCGCGTGTGTGTGTGTGTGTGTCTGACCATGCTGCTGACGAAGAGAGGCAGTTACACAGATATCAGAACAGTAAGAGAGTGCGTGGATGTGACCTGTTTTTGATCTTTCCATCGTACGTTGTAATCGTATCTCACCCGGGAGCTTATCGGGGAGTTTGAGCGTTTTGTCTGCTTGTCTGATTCGGTCATTTTTTCTCAAATGTCCATGATAGATACAGTCCGACGGGTCGGAAACGTCAGCCTGTTGACTGGCATGAGCCCATCACAAGATAGTCCTAATGTTGTGGATGTTTTCAGGATGGTTGAGAGGAGGTTGTGAAATGGTTCATGTGCCAACAAAAGCAAAGTGACCTGTTGGCGAGATACCAAAGTGCCCTGCAACAGGCAGCACGGAAGAATAGAAAACACATTCAACATTTACTGCATAACAGATAGAAAGCACATTGTTTTGTGCATTTTTAAGGCTGATTACTTTACTGAAATGCAAATGATGCACTCAGCTGGCTTCGGGGTGAAATCTTCACAAAGCGCAGTATCTATAATGCAGCCCGAACAGTCTATTTTCCCAAGTGCTTAAGAAAATAAACACCGATTTGATTAAAATACAGGTTGTATGTTATAAGGAGTGTGTTTATACATCTGCATTTGTTATATTTGTAATATTTTTTTTATTTCAAGCACCACTCTTATAAGTTTTTCATTTTTTTTTGTGACTGAAAAAAGTCTGTGCTTTTCTCATACATACTACACCTCTATGATATATTATTGTCTATATAGAAAGACAGATTTCAAAGTCAGATTTTGACCAATTAAGTACATAGCTAAGCACCTATGTGATGTAAGGAAGATCACTCCAAGACTCCCAAGTATTTCGAGAGTAACAAACACACTGACGAGGGAGACGTGGCTCATAAACTGATGGGAATTCAAAGGAGACGTCCATTAGGTTCTTTTTCGAGCCCAGACTAATCTGCCGGCCCTTTAATGTACATCAAGCCGTTGGCGTGCACGAATAAAAGGAACACACACACACACTTACACACACAGTCGGGCTCTAAAAGCTACTGCAGGGCAACAATTAGGCAAACCAGCTTCATTACTATTCAAGTCGGGCGTATGTAGCTGACGCAGACAAAAACACCCTCAACCTTTGCTGCCTTCAGCCCACCCGGCCTGCCTCTTCAAAAACTCCCAAAAAAAAAAAAGGAGGAAAATAAAAAACAAAACAGTTGAGTTGTCGCAGCCTCTTCTGTCACTGCCTACGCCTGCACGGATGTGGGAGCTGAATGATCCACATCTATCGCTGCCCTGACTCACACAGAGACGTATTCTTATGAAATCCATTATACCGATGACGGGGAAAAACAAAACAAAAAAACATTCAGCCTGCGTTGCCGTGAGACACACAGGTAGAGAAACGAGGTAGTCATGAGGCGACGTGGGAACAAAATCGCTGTCTCTTCTCTTCTTTAATACCCAAACAAGCCGGTGTTCTTTCGATTCTGAGGGCTGTGCATTCATCCCTCCTCAGCTAATTGGCTGCTAATAAGAGACTTCTGGCACACTGCCGGCTCTGTTTAAAAGGGGGAACCACACAGCGAGGGAGAGAGGGGATACACAAACACTCGCTCGAAGACCAAACACACACAAATAGTTATCTCACCCCACTTCACCCTTGTACGCTGGTTTAATTGCCCTTCTGACAAGAAGGGTAATAACAATGTGGGATTTTTAATTATGCATGGTGTTCCATTACTCCTGCATGGAGCATTTATATCGGAACAAACTGGAGGGAGACGCCAACCCGCTTGCAAAGGGGATGAAACATTTCATCTGGTTTACATATTACGTGTCCAAGCTAAGACAAGGGGACTCATGTCTGAGCTGTTATGTAATGTTTGCTGCAGCAGAAGATTTGCCCTTTAAGGGATCATCATTAAGGACGAGTCGGTGACAATGTGCTCGCGAATAAGAAGATGACTGTGTGTTTGCATGTTGTGGGGAAACTTCAATAATGTTGGAATGACACCAGGCGTGTAACGAAGACCTCTCGGAGTAATTAGTGTGTGCAAGACAGAGAACTTCAGGAGAAAAGTTCAAATGGAAAAGCAAGAGGAATATCACAAGGGGTGAAACTGAAGCTTAATCAATTATAACTCATATTCTGAATTAACTGGGGTCCACACTGAATATTGGTGCACTAATACTCAGAGCTCATCGTCTTAAAAAATGGAAATTAATAACTCTAATATATTTCTACTTTGTGATTAAAGCTTTTCATTTCGTAAAATCAATGTCAAATTTATTCAGAGTGGCTGAAAGGTAATTTTATAACTCACTTGAATAATGCATGCCGGAGTTCTGCGATACAAGACCCGCAGCTCTCCTCTCGTGCACTTTAAAAGAGAAAATTACTGAGGCAAATCAGGCTCTCAGCTGGCTCAATGTCTTCCACTGACAGCTAATTTTAATAGCTAACTTGCAAGCGTTTGTGATTAACTCAAAGCTGCAGCCAAAGACTGGAGGAACTCCTCACGCTAATTCACTTACTGTATTGACACTGTGCATCAGTGTAAATAAAGCTGTCAAATAAAAGCTTTACATGCCGGATCCCCCTCGGAGAAAATGAAACATGATGATGTTTTATTGGGGAAACACACATCAGCAGTGCTCTTGAGAGCAGCGATGCGCTACATTATCTCACACGTGTGGTTGCACAGAAATTCAGCAGTTTATGAAGCTTTTAAAGACGATAGAAGAAGTTGATCAGGTCTGTGTCAGGGTGAGATAAACAAACAGTAAATGAATGGATGCTGCTGTTTTGTCATGGACCAATGTTGTTTTGATAATGCAGAATGTGCCTTCATGTGTGTGCAAGATTATTCATCATAATTCAGCATCCGGGACTCCGCTCACGTTCCTCCGGTCTAAAGCGCTCGAATAGATGTCGAACTTTTCTATGGAACCGACAATGGTTTTAATGTGGAAGCTGTAAGCAGGCGAACTTAATGCAAAGCTTTTTTATTATGTAAATAACAGCCTGCAGTATGTTTGCTGGAAGCATTTTAGCGAACTTATCTAAATCAGCATTAACATAAACTTCTGATGAACCATTGCTGATTGCTGCCAGTTGCACGCAGCTGCAGTTTTTTGTACTTCCGAAGTTTCATTATGTCTTTGTGTTAATGGCGGTGGTGTGATACATCCGCAGCTGCGTCTATATTAGCTTTTGTTGAATCACCGCGCTCATTGCGGAACAAAGCTCGTCACGCGTCACATGATATTTCTTCTGCATTTGAAGAACTGAGCGTTCTGATGCTCCGGCGACCGGACGCTATCGGAAACTGCTGATGCTGTTGTTCATCGTGCTGTGACTGCAGCTATTTATAAAAAAAAAGACGTCTGAATGCATTTTGCAATAGCGTCGAGCTTCCTGCAGACACAACCATGTGAAAGCGAACCTAAAGAGGAACTTCAGTCACACATTACTGCATCTCAGACTGACCAGAAACCGTCTGATCTCAGGGTAAGAGGCTGATGATGCAGCTAAGGTGCTGTGATGTCATCACTGCATAATGAAGGTTTATGTGAAAGAAACAACCCCAATGATTATACAACTCAGCAGTAGTTAATCCTATTTGTGTCTAATGCTGCAGACCAACAGATGTTTGTGTGAAGGGGTGCGTGAACTGCACTGATGTTTTCTTACCTGTGTTGGAGCCGGACAGATTGTACCTAGAATTGGCCTTTTTGATGATATTCTCATGGATTTGGTGCCACTCGCTCTCTGTGTTACACCTGAGACAGAGAGATCAGAGAGAATAACAGAAGATAAATCGGTTGTTTAAACTTTCTATCAAATGATAATGAAAATAAAAAATATTCATTGAAATTCAGGCATGATTATCACGCATTATCCCTTTAAATAAAGGCTACTAGCTGCTATGCTAACACATTAAACCTGTGCAACTGGCTGCTTGTTATGTCTGCATGTGCACATTTCGGGGATCACTGAATAACACACAAGCAGCCCATTGTTTTAAGCCTACTTCTTATTTACCATGACGTCTTGTCTGAAACTAATTCCGAAAAACATTCAGCTCAGAACTTTAATGCTAATCCACCTAATACCTCCCTTGTGTTGCTGCAGTTGCAGGGACGCTTGCGTATTTCTCTCTTAGCAAAGTGTACTCGGCCAGTGGGTCTGATCCAGATATTATTTAGGTCAAACTACTCTGTCGACGGTGGACTTTTCCGTCCTTCGGGGTCGCCCGTGTTGGACCACAGAAACTGCCACTGGTAGTTAAAAAAAAACAGCACCGGTCCTCTGAAGCAAATATATAAAAATTGCTTATATCAAAAAGATCAAGGAAGATGGATGAAGCACCCTAAAAGTGTCTGAACTTTTGTTTTTTTTTGTTGGAAAAACAACGGAATGACCCTTTAACGTAGTAGTTTATAGTCCACTGGATGCAGAGTGTGTGAAAGATAGCTGGGTCACTTTAATGCAAATTATTGACAGCTGGGGCACAGATGAGCTGCAACCTCCGGTGTCCATATGTGTGTGTGTGTGTGTGTGTGTGTGTTTTGTGTGTTTGAGAGCGAGCGAAAGGCACCACCTTTATAAAAAGGAAATTCTAGCATTCAGATTCTTCTTGAAATACAGAAAACTTCTAGCTAACTTTAGCAGCGGTGGAGAAAACAGTAGTGCTGCCTGTTTACAGTTACTTACGCATAAACCTTGAGCAGGTGGTCGTCCTTGGAGTCGGCTGTGAGGAGATCAGCGATGCTGACGACGGCACAGCCGAACGGCCGCCTGTACTGTACGCTGCACAGGTTCTTCTTCTCTCCCGCGCCCATTCTCCCTGCACGAACACACACACACAAGCATGAAGAAGCATCCGCGGCGCTAACAATACGGTATGAAAGAAGAGATTTAAAATGCGTTTGAATAAAGAAGCGGCATTGTGACTCCCACCTATTCTTATGATGTGTACAACAATGTAGACGTCCTTTCGTAGATCACTGCTTCCCAAATCCTGCCGGGAAGACACATCTTAGCGCCACATTCCAAACATGTAAACAGAATACAAAGCACTGACTTGGCTTTCAGACTGCAGCGTAACGAGACGTGACTCATGTCTGCTTTGCATGACTTTAAAATGCTTACAAAACACCCAAGTCATGTTAATTACTCACCACAAATAGCGTGCATTGTCTCTCTGTCTTCTCCGGCGACTTGGGCAAGCCGTTCTTGTTCAGCCTGACAAAGAACCGTTCACTGTTCGAGGGAAGAGACAGAGGAAGGGATCACACGTACGGAGATGAACGAGGTCAGCGGTGATTTAAGTGTCACTATAAACATCTGATCTACAGACAGACGCTGGAGGAACGAGTTGAAGCTAAAGCTGTGTGAAACTTTGAAAACAAACATGAGAGAGCGAGGCAGAGCAGGAACAGAGACGAAGGGGAAAATATATACGAGGCTCGAAGCAAATCCACAACAAAGAACATCTTATACATGACAACAAGTACGGCTGAGCAACATATTGTGTTGGTGTATATCTGGAATCATCTCTGATGTGTTTAAGAACTTTCTCTCGACTGATATTAAGTCAGCAAAAACAGAAATGGGTTACAAATCAAAGTACAACCTCAGTGTTCTAACTGCCAAGCTAGTTGTTAGCATAACCGTGACAGTGCCAGACATAGGAAAATAAACAGATGAATGTATTGCATAACTCACATTAAATATACACACAGCTATTGTACAAGTCACAAATAATTTGTATAATAAAAGATAGTTTAAAAAGAAAGCGCAAGTAATTGACTGCTTTCACACGTTACTTAGCAAAACAGCTATGCTGTGCCAGTGTAGTAAAAGTTAATGGCAAGCTAGCAGCGCTAACAGAGCAAGAGTATTTTTAAACCTTGAAGAAGAGACCGAGGAAATGAAAAACAGAAAGGAAGACAAGTAGAGAACTGACTAATATAAGGTAAGATATGATAATCCTTTATTTGTCCCGCAACGGGGGAATTTACAGCGTTATTATACACCCCTAATGAGATTTTATAAGTTTACAGTGATGCTAGCAGCTCTGTGCGGCTAATACCAGCAGAGCCATCTATTGCTGTGTGGCTATAAATAGTTTTGTAATGAAAATGAAATTGGGAAGGTAAACTGTCTGGCTTCCAATCTCATCTGAACAGAATTATACTTTTGGGTGGTTTGTGCTTTGTTCTATAATATAACTTTAAGATGTGAAATTTGGGAGCTTTCCAGAGCAGAATGAACTTTCTCAGATTTACAACTCGGGCCTGAAATGCGTCCGCACCCCCCCTTCGTCCTCTTTGCGGGCCGGAAATAAAGTGCATGTCGGGCGAAAAACAGAAAGGACAGACACAGATCGCCTTTTCATTCTCTTTGTACCGCGTTCTCTCTATCTCGCACACCCGCTCAAAGAGAGGCAGCGGAGGCATCCTGCTGGGCCCGTCTCATCCTGGCTGGCGAGCGGAGGACTAATCCGGTTAGGTGACTTTCACAGTCCACAGATAAGCAGAGAGAAAACCTTGTAATGCACCCGAGCCTGACAATGAGCCAAGTCGCTGGCACGGCGAGCGGCGTAAGCTACTCACACAAGAGCAGCACCAACAGATCGTAGATGAGTTGACTTCCTGCTGCATGCAGCCACAATGTTCTTATAATAGCCTGTTTACTAACGAAACTGAAAATATTCACGCTTAAAAGTGTCCAGGTCCCTTGACTGATGTTAATAAGATGTAGTAATTGCTCAAATACAGCGTTTTGTGTATGTAGGGCAGTGGGCAGCCCTGTTTGAATTAATTACGCTTCAGATTATTAATTATACAAATGCCTGTACTTTTTACAAGTTCAAGCATCTCCACACTCCTTATACTTTTTCATACATGTATTCCTTCAGTAAAGTTTCCCCTTCGCATCGTCTGTAGCGAATCCAAAACCAATTTAGTTGCCGATGTTCCTCGTTAGCTGCTCCCTGGAACTTCCCAGGCCATTTATCCGGCCATATGGAGGCGGATTCCTATGCATTAGCCATGAGACTTTGCGCACGCTTTCCTGAACCCTAATTAGCGCCTCATTGTTGAAACCCCAACTGCCAATTAACAGCCACTCCTGAAAACACAGACAAACACACAAGTGTCTCTGCTTCTCCACACACACACACACACACACACTCCCCTGCCGCCAATTCTCCTCCCTCACAGCTGCAGCGTGTTGATCGCCCGCGCTAAGAGGACCAGTGTCCCCCCCAGTGGGACCTTATCTCCCTCTATCACTGCTCGCATTAAATTAACATGAATGGCCGATTTCCCTCCCGCCTGGGCCCCCTCAGCACTCACTATTCCCTCTCCTGATATCGATGATTGCATTAGAAGCTGTGCGCTCACCCGACCAGAGGATGGGGGAGGGGTTTAATAGAGAATGGCATGTAAAATACTGGATAAATTAGCCGCCACTGCTGCCTGACATGCTCCCAATACCGAAAGCTAAAAAATACACCCCTGGAGGCCACGTGGAAGGACAATGAAATGTCAGCACTAGCGCACACACAAACCACATCTACCATGAGTCAAAAATACACGCCGGACTGTGAACAGCAAAAGCACATTACCAGGCGTCAACACATTACGTCGGGTAGAAGGAAGTGTGAATGTGTGAAATGTATTTTGCAAAGCGTGAAAACCCACAAAGCAGAAGAGGGTTTAGGGTCGTGTGTTTCGCGCTTGCACAGTATGCGACTGTGTTAATTTCTGCATCCTTCTGAGGAGCGACACAAGGAGCCTGTGCTGAGCACAAAAGAAGCTGCCATGGGCGCACACGCGGCTGTTGGTGTTGGCATGGTACTGAGACAACGGGTCGGACCCCCATCTGGTCCCTGACACGCTGAAACCACCGGCGCAGTGGGAAGCGTCGAGATGGCTCCCTGCCAGGCCGCTTGCATAAACGACTGTGCGTCTCTGTTTATGTGTGCGACCAGACAGTGAGAGACAACGTTGGCGAGCTGCCACGGCCGGATTTTTCTCGACGACAACTGATGCAAATGCAGCGCACACACATAAATTTGGTACCACAAAGGCACAATGGTTGAGGACTTTGTCTGTTTTCATGCCTAAAATCTGATTTGGGTCTATTATGACATTATGACCTTTAGATTTTAACTAAAGTCCTTTGAATTCAGAGCAAATGCTGTAAATACACTTGAGACGCGTGACGGATTGCGAGGAGTCCATGTGTTCGTTAGAGTATAAAGTATCTTTGAAAGCAGTCACGAGGCAGGAAGAGAGACGAAAGTGAGAGATAATGAGAGTGAGTGAGACAAGTGAGTGAGAGAGAGTGCTTTAAGTGGAATCGAATATATAGCTGGACGCTAATTATCCACTTCAAGATAAAGTGCAGGTTAAAAGCTTCCGGAAAAGAAAAGAAAAGTCATATTGCAAAACGATTTTACTTCCGATGAAGAAGAGTTTAGAAATGCTGCCTGTTCACAGGCTTAAAGGGGCGGAACCTCACAAACGAAACACAGAGCGAGCGCCAAGAGGGCGACGCATCAGCCTCATCGAACCCAAGTAGGCCTATAAGAGCTGCTATGTGAGTAGCAAAGCTGCTAACACATTCATACGCCGATGACGAAGGCATCAGGATCAACTCAGGGTTCATTGTCTTGCTTGAGGACACTACGACACAGTCTCAGCTTTTGATTATAACTTGATGAATAATGAATCGGATTTCAACAGTCGTGGATGAAGAGTTACTGTACGCTGCAAAAAAAAAAAAAAATAATACGATGAATCCCATCAATGTCGCCCTTGTTCCTCTGATGTAACCCTGTGGGGCGAAGGAGCCTAACACAAGCATGACTTATCAAAAGAGGTCTCAGTGTTCTCATTTTTCAACCCACTCGTTTTCTTTGGGATATTAACATCTCCTCACTTTGAACTGAGAAGTTGAGTCTTGCATTTGGCCGACGCTCCATCGGGAGGATGAGGATGTGCGTGTGTTTGATGTGTGCATGCATGCATGTAAGTGACGTGTGCAGACTCCGAGGGTGACGGGCACTTTTAATATGAGTGGCAGCAACACTTTTGATGTGCCCACTTTAACAACCTACTAAGTTTAATAAATCTTCATTAATATATATTGAAAGGACTTGACATCAGAGGGGGAGCCGTTACATAATCCCACTCACACATCAAAAGCGTTGCATGAATCAACATTGCTTTTTAAAAAAATTGGCGCATCGGTTCCAGTAAAATCTGTACCTGAGTGGCCGGTTCTCCCGTCCATCATAAATGTGGAAGAAGACTTCCAGCTCCTCTCCCAGATTGGCGCTCATCAGACTCTTCACGTGGACGAACAAGTGATGGGTGCTAGCTGGCGTCGGGGTCTCCTTTTTACGATGTCGATGTTCCATCTGGAGAGGAGAGGAGAGGAGAGGAGAGGAGAGGAGAGGAGAGGAGAGGAGAGGAGAGGAAAGGAAAGGAAAGGAAAGGAAAGGAAAGGAAAGGAAAGGAAAGGAAAGGAAAGGAAAGGAAAGGAAAGGAAAGGAAAGGAAAGGAAAGGAGAGGGGAGTATTAGCACATAATTAAACCTTAAGACATCAGACAGACGTTAACTAAATAAATAAAGAAAACACAATGTTCACTACTTTTATAGATTTCAAGTCGTAGATTTGTAAAGATTAAAAAAAACGAAAAATCCATAAGCTCTGAATCTTTAAAGATCCTGAAATGCAGGATCAAGGCTCATCACATATGCTAGAGGGAAAAAACAACAACGTGTGTTACACCTCTTTTAATAGAAGCCAATCACA
>CAAKHC010015965.1:0-17795 GCA_901007825.1 Macroramphosus scolopax | reverse complement strand
GGAGAAGAGGAGAGGAGAGGAGAGGAGAAGGAGAGGAAAGGAAAGGAAAGGAAAGGAAAGGAAAGGAAAGGAAAGGAAAGGAAAGGAAAGGAAAGGAAAGGAAAGGAAAGGAAAGGAGAGTATTAGCACATAATTAAACCTTAAGACATCAGACAGACGTTAACTAAATAAATAAAGAAAACACAATGTTCAGTACTTTTATAACTTTCAAGTCGTAGATTTGTAAAGATTAAAAAAATACAGAAGCTCTAAATCTTTAAAGATCCTGAAATGCAGGATCAAGGCTCATCACATATGCTAGAGGGAAAAAACAACAACGTGTGTTACACCTCTTTTAATAGAAGCCAATCAGATTCAGGAGCTGCTGTACTGAGGGATGTCGTTCCTGGAGAAAGACACATTTTATCCCTTTGAGACATCTCACTGGTGGGAGGAGCTCTGCTGTACATTTGCATATATATTTGAGTCTTAGAGGGAAAAAAGGCGATGAGATATAGATTTTGATAAAGTTAATACGGCGTGTAAAATCATAGACTGTCGACAGCACCGGAGGCAAACACACGAGAGTCCCGGCTACATTGTTTGGCTGTTTCTTTGTTTTCAATGTCGGAGACAGTGAACCATGTGGTTGGTCGGAGGTTATAGATACTGTAAAAGCTATAATGGAGTCTCATGCCATTAAAAAAAACCAAACAATCTATATAAAGAATATCTATGCCGATTGTGTTTCCTCCCTTTATTTCACATTATGGTCGGGCATTGTAAATACTGCACGGATCAATGTGTACATTACAGCTCTGTTTATGGGAGGCTCATCCTATTCAGCTGTCAACATCCAAAACTACAAGGACACACACACACACACACACACACAGAGCACCAGATGGCTGGTAGAACTGCTGCCAAATTTATTTCATATTCAGTTGTGAGACAGGAAGAAAGGCACGAGGGGGGAAATAATAAAGACCATTCAAAGTCTTAAGTGCAATAATAATTAGGGATAAATCCATATTCTTCTTTGTCGTTAAGATTTCATGACACGAGGCCCGGAGGGTCTTATATGCATAAACGCTGGGAACAGTCAAGCCGGTGATATAAATACAAACAAAACAACAAAAAAACACGAACACGGTCCTCTAAGACTTGGACAGGCTACACCACAAATCATTCTACGATTGCAATGTCTGCCAAAATAATGAATACGTTTCATTCCGTACCGACAGCTCGGCCCTACGTGAGATCCCAGAAGAAAACATTTTCAATCAGATCTCAACCCGGGCTTGAGCTCCTGGTTTGACGCAGGATGACTAGGTCTGGAAAAAAAAAAAGGTCTAATTTATGCTGCGGGATTTAATTATAAAGGGATTTTTAAGTGTCATCTAGAATGTGGGAGCAGCGTGTGGTTGTGTGACAGCTTCAGCATGACTAGACACAAAGGATAGACATGACAACCTTGAAATAAGGCTTGTCGGCTCGCCGCCGGCGCATAATGCTCCGGAGCTCCGGGAGAGGACGGGGAAGAGATAGCATGTGTGTCTGTCCAAGTGTCTTATCATTGCTCACTCAGTCATCTTTTACTAAACAGCATGAAGCAGCGAAGCGACCGTTAAAACCAAAAAGAGCGTCTTATAGGTCAACCTGCGGCCACTCGGAAGCTTCCGTCCGCTCTACATCCCTCGATCAGAGCCTCCTTACATCATTCCACTCCTACACCACGATTTAAGCCTCTTTTCATCCATCCCACGTCCAAGCTTGTGGGAGGGAGACCTGTGCCACACAAGCAGGAAGTGTGAGAAGTGTGGGCGGCCTCTTAAGTGTAGGTGTATCACTTCAGTGACACCGGAGGAAATTTTACAACCGCACGTCCACAACCGGGGCTCGATCCATCTATCACGTCTGTCCGATGTGCCGCCACTAATGAAGGTATTTATTGGCTCTACGTAAACTCGGCGCCGAACTCACTCGCCGAGGAACGACGGGACATTTAATGCTGACTTGGCTTTGCGGTGCAGCTCCAACAGCTGAGCAGACCTGGGACTGTTATATCCCCCAAATATTATGAGATGAATGCAGGAAGTGATGAAATAACAGCGTACGTGCCTCTATGAATCCTCCCTCCGTCAATACACTGGAAGTCTTCCCTTTATCCTTCTAAATCTCTTGTCTTTTTCACACGGGCGGAAATCACATAATTCCTTGAAACAATGAGGTAGCCGGGCTACATTTTTCCCACAATAAACCCCCTCTGTTCTCTCAGCAGCACACACACACACACACAGACACACACACCACGTGATCAGCATCTCTCACTTTAATTAATCCACTCTACAGCGGCCCCGTGGATGAACTGCGTTCTCGTAAACAAAGATCTCACTGAAAATATTGATGTCGTCCGGGCTTGATTTGTCGGTGTGTGGCGGCCGCGTGCGAGAGCGTGTCTGTGTGTTGTCGTTTATCTCGTCCCGCTGTAGTTTGAATTTATCATTTTATAATAGAGGAGCATTAAGCTTTCATCCTGCTATACCAGCTTTTGTTTTGAAAAACCAAAAAAAAAGAAACAGATGGAGTAAAGGGCTGAATTAACCCTGTGAGAGGAAAGACATCACACTGTTGGTGTGTGTGTGTGTGTGTGTCTGCGTGAGATACAATTCCCCACACTGTATCAGGGCAGAGAAGCGGTTGCCACGGTAACAGCGGTCGGGGCTCGGAGAAAGCGGGAAGGAGAAGCAGGGAGAGAACAGTCGGTGAAGGAGGAGAGGAATAAGAGGTACGGAGATGGACGGGAGAGGGCAAACTTCAGTCCCCTAAAAAAATTTCCTGGATACGACCGAAAATTCAGACGCCACAAGCACAGCGAGCGCTCGAGAACACCTTTTGAAGTGCTCGGAAAAGTACGGGGAGGAGGAAGAAGTGCAACACGCTGGTATCAGGCACACTGGGAGGACAAGAAGGAACTTTTAATTTGAATATTCAAATGCAACATGGACGAGATGTGAAGAAGAAACTGTTTAAAAGTTGTTATCATGCATTCATGCAGGGAGATGATGATGACAAATGAAGTGTGGTGGATCACTATGATGCTTCCTTTAACACCTGAAGCAACTCGGGCGGTTAGATTTGTAGGTCTGTGTATAACCGCTGTTCAGCATGTTTAGCATCTTTCTATAAAACTTGAATATATTCACACACAAAGATTCGGTGGTGCGACATCATTTTCTCCGCCGTCAACATCTTTGAGGGAACGAAGAGGAAAGACAGGAGGGGCAGAGGGAGCGCTTGTTTTGTTTGAGGGGGGGTGCAGGGGGGGGTTGTCACTCAGAGAGACGGAGGGGAAGAAACTGGCACAAAAACACACTACGTGAAACTAAAAAATATCAACATTTATAATAGCTGCATCTCACACGTTAACACCTGGCACATCTAGATGCACCAGCGACTCGCCGCACCCCCTAATAGTCATGAGTTTAACCTCCCAGTGGACTTGTTTTGCCACCAGAAAGATCCTCCACATATATCAGATGGCTCGAATGCCCGGGATTTCGGAAAAAAATCAATCCCCACTTTTCACGGTTAAGAGCCTGGAAGGGCTCAAGTTTGTCAGAGTTTAATGTGCTCGGCCACTTCGCGCCACCGCCTCTGCCAATTGACAGCTTCACACATCCCCTTAAGCTCGCTCAGGAAAACACACTCGGTGTCGAAAAACATCCCTCAGCTGTCCGAGGCAGTTGTTGTGCAAAATAGTTTGTTTGGAGGCGAGCAGCAGCTGTGCGACACGTTTTTAAAGAAACGGTGTATTAACATTTTTTAAACTATGTATCTGGGAAATAATGCAGATGATGCTGAAACAAGACCGATTCCTCATGGCGATTGGCAGGAGCCAGAAAAAGAGAAGCTTCACCCACCAGCCGGTAAAGCTCCGTGACACTGATTTCATCTGGGTCCACCATGCTGAACTCTTGTCTCGGGACCAGGTCCAAGCCGAGCTGCCTGCAACACAAAGACACACACAGACGGTTAGGAAGTGGAGGCGCCGGTCCGTTCGCCGTACGTTAAACAGCCAAGGTCGACTGAAATAACCGTCAAAGCGAACAAACAAACTAGTGCCATCAGATCAACCGTGTCAGTCATCTAAATAAACCTGACAGATCGTCTTCTCCTCCGAGGCCGTATGAAAAGCCCCCCCGCTATGCCCACTGTCCTCTTTATCCTTCCACCTCCCGCTATTCCTCCCGTGTCCTCATCTGTTTCCACCCACAAACTCCTTGCCCATACTTTGTCCCCTCATCCTCTAACTCTCACTTTCTCCCTTCTTCTTCCTCCTTTCCCTCTCCTCATCCTCCCCTTTTTTTTGGCTCTCGGTGGACCGAAAAACCAGACACCGGAGTGTCTCGTTGTCAGCAATAAAAGAGACAGGCCCAGTCGACCGTACAGCTGCCCACAGCAAGGGCCTGTCCACCCAGCTCCTCTTTGAGGACGTGTGCGCTTTTGAATGTTTGAAGGCAGCTCGCTGCAGATAAAAGGAGGAGAGTGAAGGGTACAGATAGACGGGGGGGAATGACACAAAGTTGGGAGAGTTTTTTTTTTCTATTTAACCCCCCATGGATAGGAGAGGGAGACGGATGGAGCGAGTGCCGTCTGTGTGAGAGGGAAGGTGACTAGATTGAGTGAGGAGTCTGCCTGCAGGGAAGGTAGATGACAACAGAAGAACAGTGTGAGAAGGGAGGATGAGAGCTGCGAGGCACTCTAGGAAGGAAGCTAGAAACACAGTATGTTAAAGGAACTGGTTGAAATAGTTGTTTTTATAGCTGTTTTTTTTTCCTAAAATAGGTCAAGAATGCGAGACAGGTTCATTGCCAATGACGTGTTGTTTAGCTAAGAATAAGGATGTACCAACACAGCTTCTTCAGGTCCTGCAACAACTCGTCTTTATTATTCTGTATAACAGCGAAGGCGTAACCTCAGGGATTGCACGACAAATAAATAATAAAGATAATAAAAAAAAATGCCTTTCATGCATGCATTGATACTGATATCATCTGCATTGATACATTATCATACTTCACAATATTTTTGCTGTATTGATTTTTGCAGCAAAGCCCTAGTTGGCATTAATATATGTAAATTCAAATAATGAATTATTAATGCAAATGGGAAAACATGATCATGGACATTTGAGATGGAAGAAGAGAGCGTGGTGCCTGTGTGCGATCTGCCCCTGGAGCCAGATGTGAACAGAGATCTGCCCCTGCAGCCAGATGTGAACAGAGATCTGCCCCTGGAGCCAGATGTGAACAGAGATCTGCCCCTGTCTTCTACTCACTCGTTGCCCCAGTCCAATCTGGCCGTGATGTGCTGCTTGACGTCTCGCATGCGGTCATGGGTGAGGTGGCCGACCAGCACCTGCCTCCTCAGGTCCAAGATTTCATTCATCACATGCCAAAGCCGGTGGAACAAATCCCCCTCATTCTTCTGTGGAAAGGGGGGGGGAAACGGCGGGGCGGGACGGGGAAGGGTTGGAGGGGAGGTCGAAATTAGAAGCTCAGACAGTCAACGGCATTGAATGAAGGGGGACATTGACTTGGCTGCAGAGATCCAGGGAGGATCATTAAAAACATACAGCTGCATCGGCAAACATAAGTGAAAAAAAGTGACACATTAGAGAGCCGAATCAACACTGAAGGGAAGAGGGCGAACGCAGAGAGCGAAGCAGACAGTGGGACTTAAATCGGATTTGTGCAAATTAACTTCAGTGTCCTGCTGCGTTTTGCTTCAAATGTATGCACTTTGATCTGTAAGTATTCATCAGCTCAATTTAATCAGCATCCCAGATAGCGTAATAGGCCACAAACACAATCAATCCAGCTAATGAATGCGTATGAAGTAGCTTGAGTGTTCGCGGCTCTTGAATTACCCAGGGTCAAATAAATTCTCCTTCGCAAAGAAATTTCAAGCGATGCACGTCGTGTGTGTATGTGTGTGTGTGTTCTTACCACGTAGAGCTGCTTCCACATGGCCCCCCAGTCTCGCAGTGTCGACGTCATCTCTGTGATGACGGAGTCTTCAACAGGGATGACTGTCTCGAATTGCCTAGGTTACACAAGCACACGGCGTATAAAACCTCCGCCAAGACCCGCAGGAGCTCAGGAATGAGACGCAAACACATGACTTACCCTTTATTCTTGACATGCGCATTCTTCAGGTGGATATAGCTGGATGGGAAGATCCCCTAAAGGCAAATTATACAGGTTAATAAATAGAAAATAGCCGAAACATTGAGTTTCTATTAAAGGCCCTGCACACCCATAATAAAAAAAACTCCACGTGAGGTTAATGTTTGATGAGTCTGCGAATTAGCTGAATGTAAGTGTCAACACAACCTGATACAGGCGAGCAAAACATGCACACACTCCTAGGACCGATCGCTCACCTTGACATTTGGATTCTTCAAGATGAATCCTCGGTACCAGCCTGCAGAGACAAAACCACCGTTTCAGTTTATTGCGATGTGAATGTCACACCTTTATATCTGGTTCGGGCTACAGAGCACACAGGGAGGGGGAGGAGAATGGAATATTGCAGTTAATCACACAAAGGAGATGTGTGTGTGTGTGTGTGTGATCATCCTGGGAGTTTCTTCTCAACAAACGCCGCATCAAGTCCGTCCAAAAAGAAAGCCCGGCTTTGCTCTGGGCTCATTTGTGGTGGGCTTTCATGCAAGACTACAATGTCGAGCTTTGTCACAGGAAGGGGGTCTGGAAGTGTGTTTGCAGAAGCAGTGCTTGTGTGAGCGGAGCTTCGGTGTGATTCAGGATATGTCGGTTTCTCTCTTGCGGAGGGTTACAGGCCACTGTGTGTAATACTTCTGTGAATCTATCCTTTGCTATGCAAACTTTCATGTGTGGTTGCATGGCCTCTTTTTTGAAAAAGACGTTACCCAGCATCCTCCCTGCTGGCTGCAGTGAATTTGCATGTCTGCAGCCGTACCTTCCCATTGTACAAGTACATGTACATGTACATGAATATAAGGGTTGGTTGTTGAGAATTACTGTCAAACTACAGTCAGGTCTTGCGCAGACATAACCAGGTCTCTCGAGCAATTCCTTGGTCAGGGGCGCTGACAGGAGTGTTAATTCTTCACAAATATGTCTTTTGATAGTGAGAAAATCGCACGCAGACACATGGAGAACATGCTAATACCGCAGAGAAAGGACCTGGGATGGCGGCTCGAACCCAGAAACATGCTAACCACTGAGACAATGAGTATCAGGACCGATCAAATCAAATCGTCTTTTCACTATCATCCATATCAGCCTTCTATTGTAACTGCGTTGTTCTCCTTCACCACAGCCTACAATGTCAGCATCTTGCTTTACTTAGGAGAAAAGCGTTTAATTAATTTTGACACAAAAGCTGCGAGTGTCTCTGAACTCTGACGTCTCGTTGGCCAATTTCAGGAATTTGTCAAACTCTGACTCCAACTGTCTCTTCGTCCGTGGCAAAGACATTTAGCTAGCAGCCTCTCACTTATAGTGAGCTCCTTCTGTCTATTTCCCTGGTTTAGTTTAACAAACGATTGTAGCCGAGGGAATTTTTAAGGTTTAACTAGCTTAAAAGTCGATGTTGCTAAGCTAATATGTTATTCTTGACCATTTGTGAGGGATGCTTCCGGAAACTTTAACAAAGATGAAAAAACGGAGATAAGTGAACTAATTTCTTATTTTTCTGAAAATATACAGAGACAAACATTATAGTCCTGTTACTGTAACTAAAGAAATGTTATTCAACATGTTTGTGAGGCATCTTTCAGGCTACTTGCTAATGTTAGCTGGCTTGCTGACATTAGCTACGTTAGCTCAATTTGCTACTTCTGGACATTTTGTCCTAACCGTGTAAAACAATTTGTCCTCTAGAAAAATGCATCACAAGCACATTACAAGAGCATTGTGGGAGGAAGCAACTTGTTTAATCACACAAGCTGCTGATTTCATCTCATTCTACTCCGGCAACCATTCTCCCACCAGTTAATAGCATTAGCTAAATAGCTAAAAAATGCAAATGTGTTGCATGTATCTAATCATTGTGTTTCGCTAAAGCCTCTGTGTCCTGAATAGCACAGAGGAACTTGTCTGGGTCTGCGCTTAGTTTTTCCTAGATGAGTCATTTTTCTGTCAGTTGCAGAGGTCTAATAATGTGACAGCTAAAGTTTTATGTCAGTGAAGGATGGGAGCACATGTGTATGAGATCAGGACGACGTGATAGCTGAAGCATGTTTACGTGCACTCAACTTATTCTGTGTCGGGAACCAAAAAAACTTCAAGGCCGAGTCAGTGGCAAGTCAAATTTGGGTAACTGAGGCGGTGCGTTTACAGACAAGAGCCACATGTCAGTGAAGTGTTTGAAGTGTCAACATGAGGCAGGGCCATTCGCCTGTCTTCTCTGCTGTCGGCAGCCCGTCTCAGCCTCCTCGCTGCTGGCAGGGTTTTGATTGTTCCTCCCTTCTGGGCCAAGCATTCCGCTGGCTGTGCTATTGTCTTCTTCCTCTGGGTCTTTTACTGCAATATCACATCCCTCTGGCAGGCTGGCTGGCTGCTCCACTGACTGGCTGACTGCCTCTCCTCGTGCGTGCGTGCGTGCGTGCGTGCGTGCGTGCGTGCGTGCGTGCGTGCGTGCGTGCGTGCGTGCGTGCGTGCGTGCGTGCGTGCGTGCGTGCGTGCGTGCGTGCGTGCGTGCGTGCTGCTGTCCCCCAACAGAAAGTGAAACAGTGTGTGCTGAGAGCGCCAAAAGAAGGAGGTGTATGGGTATGTGACAAAATATGTATTCTTACACTTTTTTCAAAGATGTGTGTTTTAAGGAGGGACAACTACTCTGCTCTACATCTACTCTTATGTATATGTCATGTTTTTGATTATTCACGCAACAAAGGGGTTAAAGGGAATAAAGAGACAAAAGATAGAGGCATGAAAATCACACGCGAGAGACAGAGAGCTTAAGAGTCCAAGTGTGCGCATGTAGAAGAGAAAAACAGACCCAGCGTGGGCAGGAAGGCGGGAAAAGCGGCCAACTCGTGGTGCAGGAAACGGTCGCAAATAAGCATTTCCACAGGCATTCATCACAGAGTCGATGCTGCTCGTTTCATGCACAACAATATTGCTCAAGAAGACATGTCTGCAAGAGTTGTGATATTACCACAGTAATATCCGGTTGGCCTTTCGGTGTGTGTACAACAAACACATATCTGAGTGGCCTGGCCTGTGTGCATGTATGCATGTCTGTATTGTGTTTGATTTGTATACCCGTATGCAAGCACACCATACCTTCACATTTCTCCAGGATCTGCACTGTGTCTCCAATTTCAAGCGGGAGGCCATGCTGGACGGTCCCTCTGAAACTGGCGAGCACTGGAAATAAGAAAAGAGACACCCACATGAGTTGTTTGTTTTTGTTGTTTTTTGAGGTGGTTTATGCAGTTAGAAAAAAAAAAAAGCATCCAAAGAGCTGAGCAATAAAAGAGAATGCTGCCGGAATATCAGCATAAATAACCCAGAAAGAGGAGGTGCAATCGATAATATGTGTAGGTGAAATAGAAACCAAATATTATGAAATATCTCTGTTTTTTTTCCTGCACACACTCGAAATAGTAATACACACAGGAAGCTTATATAAATACAACCTCTTTCTTTCTATATAGATAAAGTGTGACACATTCACTCTTCGTGATGACTGTTGCAGCAATCTGCACTAATGCTTCTAATGCCTTCGACCCGAAACACGCAGGGGCCTCAGGTCACTTCGACAAACACGAGCAGGGGAAGTGGTGTACGTCTCATCATGCGGTGTGTACTCAACCTAGAGAGAGTCAGCCTTCTCTAAAAAAGTACCCGTAGTGGTATTAACAGGTTCGCTGGACCTCGAGAACTACACACAGGCCAAGTGTGGGCGGAATGACTTTCAAATCATCTTCCATGTGTGTCCAGTGTTTTTTTGGGGGTGGTGGAGGTGGATGTGTTGCCTATGCAACAGCAAGCTGTTTGCACTCTGTCTCCCGTAAGTCCCTCCGACTTAATGGTTTTTGCAATTTTTTTTTTAAACTGCTAAGCACCACTTTAAGTAGAGGGGACGAGGCAGAGACATCCATTTAACAGATGGAAGCAGGACGCGGCCAAGTTTAATATATAAAAACCGAGCACGGAAACACAAGAGGTGCACTCAGAGCATCTCCGCCGAGGTCCGTGTAATATTTCCTGGGAAATTAATTAATTTATCAGTTCCAGAATTGGCTTCGTGCTCCATCAAGTGTTATGAAAGTCCGGCCTGGAAGACTTTGCATAATCCCTCTGACAGACAGACAAACAGACACGGAGGAAAACATACCGACGGACCGTTAAAGCTGAACGGTATTTGCACTGTGAGCGTGTAACGGCCATGAGCAGAGTATCAATTGACACCTCCTCTGCCAGCTTTTAGAACAGAGCTATGCCCCCCCCTGACCCTCTCACTGCATCCTTACACTCACACACGATTAATTAACTCACACACTTATAACCCACAGACCATCAACCGATGCACGATGACAGAAACGCTGACAGATCCAACGCCGTCACACACGCCGTTAAAATGTTCCTGCATGTTCAAACAGCGGCGCGAGCGAGCACGCATAGATATGCAATCCCACACGGACACACACGTAGAGGCAAAAGATTAGGCAGCTTCGCAGGGATTTGCAGCGGAAACGTATAACAACATGCAGACATAAGAGGGATCCAGCTACAGCTTAGGTTTTAGAGAGAATTCCTTCCTTCGAAGTCCAAAGTCACGATCACCAAACAGCGACAGAGATCCCGCCAAAATAAAACAAAAGCATGAGAATTTGTTATTGAAAAAAAATTAATAACAAACTCTGGAGCCGGCTTGTTGCATACGGGATACTGAGGGGGAAAAATACATAAACATCTTTGCCCACCTTTGCCCCCCCATGTGCCCTGATTGGTCCCACATGGCGTGTGGGGGCACCGATGTAAAAGCTCGCCTCGGGCTCCAACCCTGTCAGAGCCGCCCCTGGATTTCCCTTAACGTCTTAATGTCAGTAATTGTAAGAGCAGTTTGTGTTCTGCAAATTGTCTTTTTGCAGGAGGAAACGTTATTGGACACAACAGAAGATAAAATTAGGTGATAAGTTTTGAACAAAAGGCAGAGATATTAGCTGCCGACTGTCAGAGGTGTTTTTTTCCTTTTATTCATCGCCTTGTTTTTGTTGTTGTTGTTTTTTGGCAGCGAAGCCCACCACCCAGGAGGGGATTCAGCCGAAAATACCCGCTCACCCACTCTCTCATGTCGGTGCTGAGCAGACGTCTGCTGATGAAATCGAACAGCAGCTAAACACTCGGCGCTGCCTGTAACCGTGTTACTGCGTTAGTCTGTGTCTTTTTCCCGCATTTCATGTCGAAGCATCTCCGGCTCCTTGTTATCCCTCGAGTTGCAATGAAAAAAAAAGGACAATCTTTTGCAAAAGGGATTTGTCACAAGTGCACATCTGACTTTGTAATTCATTCAAAGAGCGACGGCGCGCACACACACACACACCCGCTGAGAAACTCCAAAACTTGCCGCCTTTTTGAAATTCATTCTAAGGCTGATCGCTCGTACGCACACATGCACACAGCGGGGCCATCGCCGCACACACTTACTCTCACACAGTGTGCCCAATGCATGCATTAACCAAGTAGCCCAGTTGCAGTGAACTCAATTATACAGTTTCTTGTACTCTGCCGTGAAGTGAAAGCTTCCCGTCTGACGATCCGCGAGCCATCTGTTGTCTGTCAGTCTGTCTCTAGCTACCTGTCATCTGTCTGGGCCCTCGAATGATGGACCGAGGAGACAAAACAAGGCGCTCGCTCAGACGAGGTTTCTGTTTTGTCTCCGAGGCGGCGGGATGTGTCCTATTACTTCTTGTCCTGGAACTAACGGAAAGACAGATACCATTTGTGGCTGTTTAACCACACGGCTGCTGCAGAGCGAGAAAAAAAAAATAGGCTTAACAGGGGGGAAAATCCTACAAAACATCGCATAGCATTGCATGTCTGAGCGGCCGCCACTGGTGCATGAATATCCCGAAGCGTGGATTGAACAAAAAGGCCGACCTGCTGATGCTCTGATACGACAGGAGCACACAAAACCTTCGCTTTTTCTATCGAGTCCCTTCACAGCCAGTTTCCAGATGGCACGAACCGACCCGCCACCAAAAGGCAAACTCTGATCTCACTCTCTGTGTGAGCAGACTATCATCTCCGAAACACACACACACTACAGAAGGACGACATCCTGGAAGTGTCACACACAGATAAACGCATCGGCGGCCGACTGCGAAGGGGAAATGTGTTGTCGGTTCTTTGAAGAGAAACAAGCGAGCTGAGGGCGAGTGAGTCTGACAACTGCGACGCAGGGCAGATACACTGAGGCTAAAATAAAATCCGGAGGGCGACGGGTGGAGGGACGGTGGTCTGACATAGATGGAGTGTGTCACTGGGTTTTTAACGTGTCAACACTCATCTCCGTCACAACTTTTGAGAACGTCGCTTCGGGAAGGTCCTAAAGAAAGAAACGATCCAACCTCTAAAACTTGGAAGTTAAGAGCATAAAAGGTCAAATAGCCCAAATTACAACTTACAATGAGCTCTCAACGTGGTGTTTTCAGTGGCCTGCAGAAGAAGATGGAGGATCAGCCGATTATTGAATTTATTAAATCAACAACTTCAATATAATCGATATAAGTGACCTATTGACTCTTGGCCGTTGGTCATTGGTCGTCTCATCCATTAAGACCGAGGATGTCCGCATCTACTGGAGCCTACTGGCTCAGTTTAGGCTCACATTGGGTTTTAGGACACCACTTGGAGTCAAGGCTTCTCGCTGCTTTTAATCCCCTTAGAATAACAAACACCGCCATGAGACCCGAGTGAGAACGCCGGAGCTCCGTGTTGAAAAAACAGCACGAGTTCTTCTCAGAAGGCGGCGACTGATCGAGGCAGGTGTAATGCCTCTGATGAAAGCTCATTATTACGTCGCTGCTAGACTCAATTTTTTACAGAGGGATTACAGAGATTTCACCATGAAAGTGAAGAACATTAGTCGCGTGAAGATGCAACAGATTCGTGTGGAAAAAGCCCGCAGCTTTGTGCTCTAAATAACACCGACGAATCTCATTCAAAGCAGCCATTAACGTGCTTCTTAACCCCATTAGCCTGACCCTTTCTTCTCCGCGACGGATCTGACAATGATCCACGCGCATAATCCACCTCCCACATGTTAATTATACAGCATTTATGTCATTAATATGCTAATTAGACAACACGGCAACTGGTGGCGCTCCGCTGGCCTCCGTCGCTGCCAAATGTAAGGTTCATGAATATTTGATCGGTGCGTGGGAATATACGTGTGAGCGTTACGAAACACGCGCAGGCAAACATGCAAACACATATCTGTGGGGACGTATTAAGATTAAGAGCTAATGAAGGGAAAGGGGGGGGGTGGGTGATTTTGTAAGACAGGGTATTCAAAGTAGGGAGGCAACCCAGATCTGAACATAAGCTACACCGATATAAAACCTCCTCGTGCTGTCGGTTTCTGCATGTTCACCGTCCATAACACGCTTGAGCCAAACCAAAAGTGCCCCTTATTCCAGCAATGTGACTAACACATTCCTGCTCAGACCAAAACTACTTCAGCTATGCTCCGCCGGAGCCAAACTCAATGCACAGTTCTCCAAATCCGAGGATTAATCTTTCCATGTGGTGAGGTAAAAAAAAAAAAAAGAGCTCAAATGCATCTATGTCATGCCGAGCAAACCGGAGCCGCCTCCCGGATTCTCGACGTTGAGTAGGGGGAATGTGGTTAGCGGCACAAGGACTTACTCAGGGATCCTTTCTCGCTGAGAAAATCCAAACCCGCAAAGACGTGTTTATGCATATAGGAAGCGCTGTAGCGGGCACGGATACACACCAGCTCGTGAGTGTGACAGCGGAGGTATCTGGCAGCCGGGGTGCGAGTCGGAGACGGATTAAGCCAGTCTGTGTGCAGTCGTGTGCATCTCGAAAAAAGGTGATTTGTGTGAGGTTGAGCTCGGAATGCGTTTTAAAGCAGGGAACGAACCGGGGCGGCAGCGGTTGGAGGAGGAGAGGCTGACGTCTGTGCCCGAGGAAGGCCTGAACGGGACTTGGCAGTCGTGCACATGGGGAAAGGAACAAACACGAGCGTGCACAGGTGAAGAGGTCTGATAGGCAGCGTGTACAAAAGCCCCGGCCGGCAGAATCACCCAGGAGGAACGGCTTTCATTAGGCCTTCTTCATCGCCGGCCGCCAGGTTCGTCTCACCTCCTTTGTGCGGGCGAAGATAGCAACCTTAACCACCGACACAAAAGCACTCACTAGCAACAATAAATCTCTCCAATCACGCCGCAGGAGCCTTTTCAAAGCAGAATTGTGGCGAGGACTGTTATTACTTTTTCGGCGAGTTTCATATCAGTGACAGACGCTGAATGTCAAATATCAGGAGAATTCACTCCTGATGTCAAAACCAATACATTCTCAAACACGTTGCATTAAAAACGCATTAAATACAGCGTGCAAACTGACTGTTTGTAAACTGACAAGAAATGCAATATTTTTTTTTGCACACCACTTTTCAGTTGTTTAGCATGTGATGTCCTTCCAGGTTGTGCGCTGCATTCGAGTCCTTTGTCAGGCCGGCCTTAGATGAGTGGGTGGAGACAGGTGGGTGCAGCGTAAGACCAGTGTGCATTATGTAATGTTGCACATCTCGATTAACAAAAAAAAAATGGAATGCAGTTTTTATGTACCCGCCAAAATAAAAGCTGAGGGAATGTTTTGCACAAGCTGCAGATGCATGCTGCGTGCACAGCGCCGTGACGCCCCCCCCCCCCCGAAACTCAAGCAATATATCTCGATCGTCGCCTGTTAATATAGGAAGTGCTTGATTTCACTATGCACTGCTTTCCACGTGCCGAATCACAAGGCGGAAATCAGGATGCCTGACTCCTCGTGTTCTCAGTCGGGAATGGTGCCCAAGACTCCGAAACTCCGATCCAAACAGCAGTCAGCCGGAATTATCCTTCAGCTGACAATTAGGATCTTTGGCGAATCACATGACACAACACTCAAATAAAAGCATCTGTTCCCTCTCTTTCTGCCTCGTTCACTCCAGATGCTGCCGCTGACAGGTGCAGCTTTAGTGAGCTTTGATTTTCAGATGAAGTCACACCTACATGCCCCCCCCCCCACACACACACACACACACACTCGAGAATGGAGGAGAAAAAAAAGGGTAAAGCGTACAGAGGTGGGTGACGAAGGGTGTGGTTGTGGCAGATACACGGTGAGAGACAGATGAGAAGAAAAACATCTGGTTTGCCTCCGTCTGGTGTAACGGTTAAAAACGGGAGTGTCAAGTGAAACCGACTGCGTTAATCTCTCCTTTTGACTCACTGAGGCCTCTCCACTTCCTTTCTGTTCTTCTACTGTCAGAGCCGAGTAGGTGTGACTGACCTCTATCTGCACTTCAGGCTCTTTAGAATCAAATTATACCAAAATTATGCAGCAGCAGCAGCAGCAGCAGCGCACGCAGGTGTAAACACACGCGCGCATACAAAGCCGAGAGGGTAATCAACACATGGATGCACGTGCGGCCTGCACAGAGCACGTGCACACCTGTGAGCGCGTCTGACAAAAAGACATCACGTGCAAATGTAGGTTTGCGATGCATTTTGGCAGCTTCCATATTTAGCTAGCGAAATAACCCACACACACACACACACACACACACATCGCCCCAGGCAAGAGCAACCCAAATAGCACTCGGGTCCACATTGATGATGATGAAACTGTGATGAAAAAGTTATGAAGAAATCCACCAAAACACCACCGTGCGAGGGGGTTTCTCTCACAGCTCCGGGTGGCTAAATATCAAACGCTGAAGGTGTGGCATTTAGAAAAAGGGAAGGAATGGACCGGAGAACGCTGAAGTATAATCAATCGGAGTTTATTAGCGGGGAAGGTAAAACCTGCAGCCTGCAGCCTGGAGTCCCGAGTGGGATTTCGTGCTGACTCGGGAGGCGAGAAGAGAGAGTCTGGGTGCAGACAGACAGGCTGAGAGGGTGAAGGACAGATAAATACAGCAGAACAGGCAAACAAAGGCAGCAGGCAGAGACAATAACAAGAGGAGAGAGACAGAATGAGAGGGAGAAACAGAAGGTGGTTTGGAGAGTGAATCAAAGGAGAGAGGCAGGAGAGGTAAGCAGCTGTCAGCTCTGGTGTATCTCACTCCGCTGCGTTCGCCCCGGCCATGTGTGTCAGCTGGAGGGGAAAGAGAGATGCTCCCAGTCGGCTCTCCGACACGCACTCGCCCGACGGCGGGGCCGGCGGAGAGAGGTGCGAATGATGCAGCGGTGTCGTAACGTGCAAGAGTCAAACAGATAAACGCGGAGAGGGCTGACGATCGTCGCGTATGATGTGATTAATGTCGTGGAATTAAAAAAAAAGGTGGCTGCGGAAGGATCCATCTGCATGGTTGTGTTGCGACCAATATAGAAAAGCGACATGCGTCATCATGATGTCGCAAACACTTCCCGTAGTGCTCCGCCGGTGTCGACCGATTTCAGCAAGCAACAAGACATCAAGACAACAAGATGTACAAAAATGGAATCGTATTATATTATGTGGCGCGAATGCGCGGCTTTCACTGTGAGCACGGCCACGAGTGCGTAGCGCTGTTAGTCAGCTAAGTGCTACCTAGTCGCTCAGACTTTTTCAGTACGGCCTCAGAAAAGCATAACAATGCAGATGAGAAAATAGCAGAGCTCCAACCTGTTAGATAACAGCACAGTTACATATGAGAGAGGGAAGGAGAAAAAAAAAACAGCCATCGTCAGGGCAACGGCAGGTGCCTGTAAGCCGAGACTGAGGGATTTATACAAATAATGAGAAGCTGATTGTTGAAGGACTTACTGATACATAAACAGGGGATCAAATTAAAGGATGCTTACGTCCAAATCAAATTCCCTGTATAGAGAGATGAAAATAAAGGGGAGGAGAAGTGTCAATAACCCCAGATGTTAATGGGATGCTCACTTATAGAATCACATCTGCATTAAAGGGCCTCAGCTTCTTCCTGTAAGTGATGTTACACGTTTGCATTGGATACAAGAAGGATTTTTATGCCTCCTATGAGTGAATACATTTGACCTTGAAGTTTTTCTGAATGCCCCGAGGACAAACACGCAGAATTCGAACGACGCGTGTCGTTTGTACACTCAGCGTGCGCCGCCGTGTTAATGTGCTGGCATCATACCGTTTGACTCGGTCGTATCATACCGGACAGCTGGTGCTTATCACCTCATTAGAAATGTTTCCGCGCCCCCCTCTGATGAAATGCATGTTGTTCTGCTAACGTGGGGCATCTCGGCAGGCGCACATACTGTACATGCGACTGCGAGAGCGCGGATGCACACAAACACTCCGACCGCCGTGTGCACAGCAGCCCGGCGTCGCTCGATCCGCACTGAGCCATGAACCACCATATGGAGGCTCTCCTTCTTAGTTAAACCCGCTGGACTGCTGCAGCCTGGATACACGATGTACCACACAGATGCAGAGGCTGATTTGAACACCGATTTGTTAATGAGGAAGTAGGCCGTGGAGAAATCAATGCTGCGCTCTCAATGGTAGGAGCCGGAATACGAAATTCCCAAATAGCTAAAGCTATTGCTCAGCGTTCTTCAGTGAGAA
>CAAKHC010015962.1:0-16993 GCA_901007825.1 Macroramphosus scolopax | reverse complement strand
CCCCCCCCCCCCCCCAACCCGTTAAACCAACTGAAAGTAAAGAAAGTGGATCCACGTCATTAATTATGTGGCCAATTCCCATCCTGCTGAGAGCTATTCAATTCTGTCTCCATCATTAGTGTTGCCGACTCTCATCACCGTGGCAACAGCAGAAGCCAATCATCTCTTAGGCAGGTTCAGTGGCACGCGAAGAAAGAAAAACTAAAGTCGTTATCTGTTTCGTAACTTAACTAGGCTACAACAGGCGTCATCAGTGTAATGTCCTTTGTGATCAAGTACCAGAGACGTCTCGGTCCAAAGAAACAGGTTTGTTGTCATTAGAGCGACTGCGACCGAAAGTTCTGCGCAAGACACGTAGTGCAAGGTTTAACAAGAGTTTGCATAAGTGCAAAGTTTGCATGTTATTGTCAAGAGGGAGCAAAAGCAGCGGCGAGAGCAGGGAGAGGTCAAGGTCTACGAAACAAACTCATCTCCGTGTAAATAAAGTGTTTCATGCTTTCAGTGTTTCATTCCCCTCTAGAAATAACAGGTGCAAAATCTTAGTAAACCAGCCGAAGCACAGATGAGTGATGAGGAACTCAGGATGAACACGGCGAGGAAGAGCCTCAAGTCTGTTGCCATGGTGACATCTGCTTAAAGGCCCCTCGGGCTTCAGGGTTTCTTTTTTCTCTTCCTGCTTCTTTATTATTTTCTATACAATAGAAATAGTACATCATTGAAGATAAAATTGACTCTTGTTGGCAAAAACAGACAAAGAATATGCAAGAAGTCAAAAGAAGATCTGAAGGACAAAAAGAAAATAAAACCCAGAGTGATGGAAGTCGACTTGTTCCCGTCCGTGTTCCCTGTTCCAGAACAAACGGACCCAGGATGGTCGGGTGTGTGTGTGAATGTTTCCTGCTCCTCTACAAAGTCATTTCATTGAACATGTCGGATCCCTCCTGTAGTAGTTTTCAACAAACATCCCCACAATGCACCTGCTTTCCAAACTGAAAGCCCCAGCGAGCGTTAGGGAGGCACGTAGGGGGGGGGGGACCTGTACGAGGTCATGTTCTTAGGGCGGGAGCCTTTGCCCTCTATGGGGACAGTAAACGGTGGTGGGGGCTGGTAAGGAGGTGCGTTGGGATCATCATCCTGATAAACAGAATACTCCTCCAGCAGATCCTGGTTGAGCAGGGTGCTGTGGGGGCCGGCCATGTTCGGGTACTCCGGGGGGGGGAGCGGAGGCTTCTCCTCCTGAAGGATTAGCGGGATGCTGGAGGACGGGGGCGACTTGGAATCATCCAACTCATCTGCAAATATTATGGGGACTCCTTTTTTGATGAAGGTGGCCTGCTCCTCCATGGTCATCTTCCCTCTGCGCTTCTTGCGGTAGCAGACCATGGCGATGATGCCGGCGATGAGCAGGAGGGCCGCGACCACGACGGCGGGGATGACGGTGTGCAGGTAGACGTCGTCACTGCTCCTGCGGCCGGTCCCAGGTGAAGGTGAAGCTGTAGGGAGAGTCGGTATCGGGACCTCTCCTGGTGGAACGAAGGTGTAGCGGTGACACGTGTTTGTGCCATGAATGGAGATGTTGATGGGTTTGAACTCCGGCTCCATGGCCTTGATGAAGGCCAGTTTGGGGGTGCCTTTGGGTTCAGAGATCCTGTTGCTGAGGGTTGTGATATGGTCCTTTGGACAAGGGCTCTGTTGAAGACTGTTGTTGGTCCACTCCACCACGATGGAGCCCTTCGTGATGCTCCTCAGGGTCACTGTGCTGCTGTTGCGATCACCAAAAGCGTAAGCTAACTTTTTAGTCAAAAGAATCTTTTTGTGGACATCGTTGCTCAAAGATTTGGGGTCACCGTGGAAGCGAGCGGTAAACACCACTGACGGTTTATCATTCGTAGACCAGCGGTTAACTCGAACCACGAATGCATCCATGACACTGTTCCCACCCTTGTCGGTGGCTAACATGAAGTACTCGTGAGTCCCCACGTGCTGCTCCTCTGGGAACCCGTACAGGAGATGGATGGTGCTGTTGAACTGGATCCAGGACGTTTCACCGACCGCTTCTTTGGGCGGCTGCTTCAAAGTCAAACGCAGCTTGTCGGTCGTGCCGTCCTCTTTGTCAAAGAATGTATCGGGAGGAATCTTCACTTCAAAGTACGTGCCGACCCACGCATTCACCTGATCGATGGCGTTACGGATTTCTGGTGTTTGATTTGATTCTGGAGCCAGAGACGGAGGGGGGGTGCGTCTCGGAGGTTTAGCTGTGGTGGATTTGGGTTCCCGGGCAGCAGGGGTGGTGGATTTGGGTTTCTTGGGTTTCCTCGTGGAAGAGGGTTTTGGTCTTTTGGTCGTGCTTGGTGTTGTTGGTGAAGCAGTCGCCTCCACAAAGGTAGGTCTGGTCATGGTCGGCTGAATGGAGATGGTGCTGGTAGTTCCTGTTACTTTGGTGGGTTGGGGGGGACCAAAGGCAGGCGTGTGGGCTATCTGATCTCTGACCTTCATGGTGGGCTTCACTGGAAGAGGTAAAGGGCCTCGAACAGGGGGAGCAGAGTTTTCTGTTGCTGGGGCAATAGAAGGAGAAGTTGGGGTGGGAACAACACGTACTGGGGGCTCTGGGTGACTGCTTGGAGGAAGCAAAGAGGGCACGGGGGTCGGAGTGTTGTACAACTGCCGTCTGACCCGTTTCACTCCATGCGGCTTTTTGTTGACAATGTGCCAACCAACCACCGGGTATCCCAGCCGGGCGGACATGGTCCCATCCTTAGCCGAGGATTGGACGCTGCTAATGTCCGGGATACTGCTCTGGTCAAGCAAACACCCGAGCTTCCATGACAGGAGAGCGCCATTCTCCACCACCTTCTTGGCGTTCCCCGGTCCTGCCATGAAAGCCGACATGTCAAACAAGCGGTTGTTGACAACAGGGAGGACCCTCATGTGCTCCAGGGGTACATGGGAGAATTTCCTCATAATGCCCAGTAAGCTGACCCTCTGCACAGCGGCCATCTTTGTCAGGTCGGCATCGAGTATGATGGTGAGGACGGTGACGGGCTCCTCGGAGCCGCAGGTGAAAGGTTGGAGGCCGCCGACATCCGACTGTAGCGTGAGCAGGGCTGGTTCGGTGTCCGCCCGCTCCTCAGGGTACACCTCAATAGAGAAGACGTTGCTGGGAGACGCTTGGCTGCCGGTCTTCTGAATGATATCTTCTCCAGACACCAAGATATGATACACACCTTTATCTGGCTCCAGGGCCAAGCCTCTCAGGATGCAGCTCTCTTTGTCCCAGTACAGCCACGACGGTAGAGTCGCCTTCCCCGTCTCAGTGAGCTGAATGAGAGGAACAGAACATCATTATTGTTGTTTACTATGCAAACAAGTCACAGACGAAAAGGCAGAACCCATTTAGTATTTCCAAAGTGATTTGAAGCATCATCAATTATTTCTAATGGGTGTGAAACATTACCCTGACCCGACTGCTCCAACAGCAGCTGAAATGTGATAATAAAGGAAGTTTAAACCAGAACAATGAGCCAAGGCTCTAAACTATAATCTGTAGTCACTTCTCTTTGTTTGACATCAATCAGGTTGCTGGAGAAACAGGAACGAACCATCTCTCCAGCACTCAACCCCGGACGAATTCCATTCAGTTTATCAAATGTTTCCAAATATAGGCAGGAAGCAGAGTGAGGGACTGGTCCTAATAACCATGTGAGTCATCACTCTTCATTCTGAGTTATTGCTGTGTGATAGCAGATCATTCTGCATCATCACTTGGGCCAATAATAATCTCCTCTTATTCATAAATCTGACTGGAACAAATTCCACTACAGTCAACATCAATCAGCAGAGCTGGAACCTGGATGGAGAAGCCCCCCAGCGGATATTTAATGTACTCGTACTGTGACAGAACAAACACTTTGGCCCAGGAGGCCGTCGTGTTCCCCCGGGTGGATGTTAAACAATTGTTTCGGTGCCAAGTTGAGAAGCGTCAGCATCTTTGTTGACTATAATTCTTCCTTTTAAACATTCCAACACCTCTGACACACATTCTCAGAACATAGTCGAGTTGTTTTTATACTTTGTAACAGCTTTACGTTATTCAAAAGACTGAGACATCCATGTTAGGACACAGTGTGAACTGAACACATCCTCCCGACTGTTTGAAACTAATACTCCCCCTAATCACATCCCAATAGGAGCCACCAATGAGGAGCAACAACATAGTCGAGTCCTGCTCAGACTCGCCATCGACGGGCAACGTAGGTGATCCCATCACGAGTGGACAGTAGACATTAGAAAGCATCGTCATGTGACTGAGGAAGATTCCTACTAACTGAGGGCGGTCCGTCCACTTCCCGTTCCTGTTTACAGTAAACCCTGCGGCTCGAATGAAAGACGGCCACGTAAACAAATACTACTGATATTGCTGAGCATCTTCTCAGGTGGGTAAACAGAGTACAGATGGACAGATTCGTCAGCTGAAGACAATAAAATATGACTCAGTTGGCATGCAGACAAGTTCATGCTTCCACTTCCACAGTGGAACACGTGGTCCCTCAATCAGGACAAAAAACAAGACTGTTGTCGGAGTGATAAGATGTCAAGGAACCGTGGGTGCGTTCACACCATCATCTGTCCACGAGTGATCGGGTCACCTTCGACCCGTCGGTGCCGCCTCTCAACAGAGCTGTTGTCTTTAACAGATTGAAGATCTTCGAGACAAACGTTTCCTCCATAAAATCAACACTAGATGTTTTATTCAGCGTACTTACATGGAGATTACAGCTTGCGTTGGCGGGTCCTGGTGGAACCCTCAACTGGAACACCTGGCCCACGATCGCTGAGGAGTCGGGGATGCCGCCGTGCACTCCCCCAGTCTTTGCAGAGAAATCTGGGATAGCTATAGGCAGCCCTTCACCGACCGAATACGCTGCAGCCTGGAGCTCAGAGAGCACAGAGGACTGCATGGAAGCTTCTAGTTCCATAGAAATCCTCTCCACCAGGGCGTCTTGCTGCTCTGGCACGAGGCCCTGGGCCGTGGCCATCAGAAGCCCAATTACTAGGGAGATAGTCCTACTTGAAAGAAGCCTGCTCCTCCCAGCATCCCCACAGCTCATGTCTCTCAGTTTATAGTGCATAGCAAGAGGCCTCTGGGCTGCCTAGCAGATGTCTGAGAACGGCTGAAGAGGCCACATGCACTGAAGTCAGTCAGATGATAAGCTTTGGGTCGGACTCCCCGGTTATTGGCAACGCTCTCAGATTTGTGTTTCTTGTCTGTTGTGTCTGTGATCCATGAAGTGATCTTTGGCGGTGTTTAGACAGCCATGACAGGCAGCTGAAAAACAGAAGAAAACAAGAAACATAAGTGGGACCAAATGACAAGACAAACATCGACGTGCTGTCACAGAAGATATTCTACAGAACATCTGGGTTTTAAATTCTATCCCTATTTGCTTTGTTTGAGTGTGTATTTATTAATTCTGTAGAATCCTTTAAAATCCCCCAAATGAATGAAGATGGGTTCGTATGCACATTAATGTCTGCTAACAATCTCCCACCAACACGTTTACAGAGATGAGAACAGTTGGGCGGCACCTCGCCGCACGTCAGCCCGAGTGCCTGTAACTCTAATTGAAAGCTCACAATAGAATTATTATTGAACGTCGAGCACGACGGGAGTCATGAAGGAGTCGCTCAAGACGGAGCAGCCGTCTTCTTACTGCAATTTATAGCTCAGGCAATATTTGGAATCAATAAATCAGCGCTATAAAAGGAAAAACACTATCTGCAGCTACTGGAATCTATTTTAATGAAACCTGCGGTGCCAGATTAGATTGGACACTTTTCCTTTTGAAAGTTAATTAATAAACATGTTTAAAAAAGAACAGAGACTCAGAGTCATCTTAACGTCTGCCATTTTCAGTAATAGCGATTCTCATGAGATCCATGGGTGTCAAAGGTTGTTTGTCCTGGTTGTAAGTTTTAATTAGGTGCCCCGGGGGTCGGAAGTAAAGAGCCTCCGTTGTGCTGACCCGGTCGACCCCAATCCTGTCGCGCTCAGAAACAGGCAGAGGAGGGTCAGACGGTTTCCTGGAATCTTAATGTTTGACTGGCAGAAGACGGTGACGTCAACTTAAATACTTTCCTAATCTCAACTGCTCCGAAACTAAATGAGGGAGGGGACGTTTCAGAATGTACGCCATGAAATATCATCATGTAATAGACGGGACAGCGAGATGGGCATCGAACAAGACCAAACACTGACATGTTGCAAGTATTTTCCATGAAAAGAAGCAACAGACGTTGAACCTGATGGTTTTGGGATGAACCGATCCAGCAGCCAGTGAAGCTGAGCAGACAACCTTGGTTCAGTCACATTGAAAGGAAATGAATCTTAATCTAAATTATAATAGTTAAACCAACAAAGTCTTCCTGGTAGAAAGGTTCATGTGCTGCAGGTTGGTGTCACGTTTCTATGACAACACTATGTTGATAGATGTGATGATAGACTAGCATCACCACCTATTTGTCAATCTGACTATTGATTTGACTTCGACGAGTCCCTCCGTGGACACGGACCGTTGATACAGGTCTGTTTCATAAGGTTTGACTCTGAAATCATGGCTTGTTCAACAGTTTAGCGTCAGAATTTTCCCTGCGGGATCTCCTCTATCTGTTACCTTAGATGTCCCTGAACCTGCCCCACCTTTTAGGGTCTTAGAAACCTAAACCATTGAAGTGCCAGTGCCCGGATCATGTTGCAAGAGCCTTTGAAAAAAGATCTGAAAAGCTCACAGAAAACTGGTCTCGGACCTCGTGAGTGAGTGAGTGGTGTGGGGGGGTGGGGGGGTCCTGAAGAGACTTATAATCCGTCGAGCTGGCAGAAGTTATTCTAACTGTGTCTGGTAACACCAGAGAAATATCGGCTAATCATTTTAACAAACCTACGAATGAGCCAGTAAAAGACAACGATGATGACCAACTTTAAACAATCTATGATCCACCTGTTCGAACTGTAACTCTCCCTCGCTGCCCACATATTTATAACCTGATCATTAAATGGTAACGAGACAGAATCTATATGATGGCGGCTCGCCCAGTGATACGGAGAGAACTTACCACTTTCACATTTATGACTCACTGATGCACAGAACGTGCATACATAAAAGGAGGTTCAATCTCTTGGACACATATGCAAAACAAAAAGGAATAACTCAAACCTTATTGTGTTTATAACGTATATTGTACTTTCTGTGTAAATGAGACATTAATAACTACCGCCGAGCTGCGGCGGCGTGCAGTCCTATAGTTTAGTATTTGTTGCACAGAGGTCGACAGGCAGCTGGGAAATAATATAATATAATATAAATTCACATCATCAGGGTCCTCCATATTTGAAACACTGCATGAACACATTTTAAATATAAAGGCACATTAACAGAAGTCATCCTGACACAACAGTGGAAGTTTGTTACGCTAATCGAAAATATGGCACCTACTCAGAAATACACACAAAGCACTGAGTCATTCCTCACCTAACCCATTAACCCGGTTTCCACTCGCACACTTATGTAGATATTTGTCTACTGATTGAAATGTATCTCCGACGACGCTCCTCTCTTCAGACACCGATGATTATAGACATTAAAAACAAAGCAGCGACTTAAAGACAAAAGGATCTTCAAACCTCTTAAATATGCAAACCAACTATGAAAATAACATTCTGCATGATTCCTGCATGCATTTGTGTTTGAATGTAAGAATACAAATATTACCATGGAAATAGGCTTCGCCCATGAGATTAATGTTATTCAGCACTAAACCTCGACTCTGGTTGTTACACCAGAAAAATAAATCAACATCAAAGTAAACTCTCCATAATGTGGCCTAGATGTTGTCATGTTCTTAACTCCCAGCGTGGGATTAAAAACCAAAATACAATTAAGAAATAAAACGCTGTGTAACAATGGAGGCGGAGCTTAACGAGGTATGGAGGTTGTGACACGTCAGGCAGCTTGAAGGTGTAACGATCTATGGCGTGACGCTGGACGGCGTGCGATGGACGGCGTGACGTTGGACGGCGTGACGCTGGACGGCGCCATGTTCAACGTTAAAACCACTTTGAGATGCAGACTTGTGTGGGACTGATATGAACACATGTTGGAATTTTTCCATTTGTCATTATTACAAATGACTTTCCAGTTAAACTGGTCTTGTGCGAACAAATCTTAGAACATATTCTTCAACAGAAACTAAAGCATCATTTTTTACCACATGTGGGAGGGCCACAGTGAGAAGAGAATGATCTTCTCATGTAAATTATCAAAATAAGAAAAAACATATTTCAATTGTTGTCTCAGCATCGATTCCTGTTATTTATTTTTTAGGACTCTTACTACATTCGATTACCACAATGCACTCTGACAGCCCTGTTATCAGTTACAGGGTAGCCACTAATGTCGTCCCTGGTCAAAACAGTTATACTAATATAATGTTATGAGCGAGTGAGACTGTGCAACATCATGACACACAAACGTGTTCTAACTTTACACGAGGCTGAAAGAGATGTAATCTCCAGGCGACTAAATGTAATCAAGCACAATGTTGAATAAAATTACAGATGTTCTCTTGTTAACAACATTGTTGGAAATCTTTTGGATGATTCAAGTACACAACTTTATGAAATGTATAACAAGTTTAGTCATTTTAATGAGGAAATGTTTGTGTAACGTTTTTGGAGAACACAGCCTGCAGTGATCACAGTTCACATTGCTTCACTATTATTATCTTTACTTTTGGTCTCAGCTACTTTTCTCAACTGTAATCTCACTGTTTCAATGACAAGCCCTGTTTTTTTATGGTTGGTAAACAGTATAATGAGCCTGATATGATGTGGGGGATTCCTGAACATTCCAGCTGCAGTACTGGGAGGTTCAAGCTGTTTTACACTGGTTTTCATGCTGTATATAGTTCAAAAGCAGTTGGAAATTTGAGGAACTAATTAGCTCGGATGCACAGTGGCACCCAGGGCCAATTGAACTGACGTACCACATCCAGCAGCCTCTCCATAGTGCCTGAGCTGAATAACAAACATATCCACAAGACAAGCTTGCTGTGCAACTGGATATTTCTCCCTTCTGCACTGTCCAAAAACCAGAGACTCAGCCCGGCTAACCAGCTACTGTCGGCCCGCAAAGCTCCAGTGGTTTCAAGTCAGGTCGTTTTTAGTCAACGGCAGAGCTAATCTCTGAAACTTTTAATCTGATATTAAGCGTTGATCAATATAATTCAGTTACAACCCCGCCGTGTCGTTGCTAGCCCGAACAACCAGCTCGTTATATCTCTGTATCATGATAACTTCGAGATAAATACAATCTTCTGGATCTACTGTAACTTCACACACGCTGGGAACCCACGCCAACTGATGTCGGGCTAAACCTACCAAAACACCAACAACACCTCGGTTGATGACAACTGATGTTTTTTGTGACGTGTGATGAAATACAACACCGAAATAACTACCTTCAATCTAATGCTAACTTATTTGTTAGCCCGGTTACTCTCTTTTAGCTAGCCGACTAGCTAAATCGTTAGGTTAGCTCCCGGGCCCGTTCCAGCTGCCCCCGTTTCTTTTCGACCCGCTAGGGGCCTTAGTGAGAACACCACCAACAACAATGTTAAACCTTGATTAAGATTCTAACAGCCCACATTAGGTAACTTGTTCTTACGGGGTGTAATATTCCCTAAAATTACGCAAAAACAGTCGACAATAAAATAGGTAACTGGCTACATCCGGAGCAGCTTGCGCAGAGATGCACCTGTTTTATTCTAGGCGGATACAAGTAGAGGGGCTGTTGCTGCTGCCGGGGCATCCAAGCACACAACTGCCGGGCTCTCTTCATTGAATGTTACATTAATAACAGCTCAGTCAGGCCGGGTTACGAGGCTGCCAGCTAACAGAAGCTTGCTTCTTGGAAATACCAGCCATAAGGCTGCGTTACGTGAGCTAGCTTCATCACTTTCGAGCCTCGACCACCAAAGTCGAATCAGTGCACGATAGCCGCCGAGCGGCTGGCTATCCCGACAAGCTAACGCCAAAAGCGGATAACAAATAGTGCCGGTTACCTGTCCTGTCGGGAAACGGGTGCCCCCAATTGAGTCTGGAAATTAGTCGCCTTAGCAATAATACCAAGTGTGGCATTTCTAACCAAGCTACTGCTGAAACAGCAGCGGAACCCAAAACTCAAACTGACCTTGTTGGTGAGCTAGCGTTAGCTAACTGCCGCTGTGATTTCTCCTCTTCCAGCCGGAGAGCGCCGCGGACTCTTCCAACATGCCATTAAACGAGCGCTTCTCCCCCTCAACGCCACTGATAAATATATAGTCAGTAGTGTATCTGAGCAGAGCAGGGCAGTGCAGCTTCTATCCGCCTGGTTTCTGTTAGTACACGGATAGTTCGCTGCTCTGTGCCCTAATCCTGTCGGTGACTACCCCTCCCCGCTGCCTCCGTCCTCCTCGCAGAGAAGCAGGTCTACAGGTTGAGGCCGATCCTGTGGACCAACTGGACTCCGCCCATCCCCCCGCACGCGGAGACATCCAGGTGAGAAAATAAACTGATGGACACTTTAATCGATAACATATATTATGTTTGCTTTAGATCACCTTTCGATTAACCACAAGTACTAGAACATACTGAATGTCGTCTTCGACTTACTACATTCAGGCTTTCTCCATGAAGTATTGAAGCCTTGAAAGGCCATGCATTCATGAATTCTATAATCAATATATTATATATATTATTTATATGTATCGAGTTTTTTTGTCCTAATCTCACCTCAAAATAACAATTTTGCTTGTAGACAGATTCTCCTTGGATCTGAGGACAAATCTTAAAGAGAGACAGTTAGACTCTTTCTCAGTGATCAATTGAGTCATAACCAAACAAATACCCCTGCTTTTCATGAATTTAAACGCCCTTGATAAATCGCACTTTAACTCCAGGACATGTAAAAACAGATATTCGAGGTCTGATGTCAGCCAGAGAGAGAGGGTGTGTGCGTCCTGGGGTTGATCCTCACACGGCCTCAGTACGATCCAGTCCAGTATATTAATCAATGAACACCGTGAGTTACGGGCTGGTTAGTTACCTGCAATCAGGAGAGGAATAAATGTGGAGCCTTGACAACAAAGACATGCACAGATATGGAACAAGGGTCTTCTTGTCCTCTGAGAATGTTTGTGATCGTCGATTCTCTCTTTTCTTTGTGCTCTCCCACATGTTTTATTTCAGTGTGCATCCTTGAGGTTGTTAGTTTGATAACACGCTTATAGGAACCTTGAGGTCTGCACTCGAGCCTCCAGCTCCCGACCACCTCGTCTCCTGTAGTAGGTGCTCCAATGAAACTGAGAGCCGGTGTAGACGCACCGACTTTAAGATGCGAGTCATATTGTGGTCCAATTATTTGTTGATTTACTTGATATGACTTGCTGACGTGTTTGCTGTTCTCCTGGTTCCTTTCTGTTCAGGAGATCTGGTCGGGTTTCATTAACCATTAGGAACCGTGTGCCCTCTTCAAGACTCTTGATCACAGATCCTGTTAAGGAGTTGAACATGTCTGCAGTGGGCTGTTCTTTTTAAGAGTTTCGGGGGATGAGAGCCGGCCTCACACATGATTCAAATGAAGGTCTCGTCCTTATCAGGCTTCTGCAGAGCCTGATGACGACCCATTTATAGAATCAGTGTGTTGGAGCAGGATTGGAAAACGCTGACAAAGACAAGTCTAACCTCTCCCTCTCTTTCTCTCTGTGACTAAATAATTGCACTTGGTGGGCTTTTACTTTGAAATATTTTAGGACAGTAGCAGATGTTATTTAAAACTGTCCAGACTACAGGTCTGTTAGCTGCCTGTGGTTTATATAAGACGTGGGCTGGTCCTTTAATCATATTATTAGAAGGTGACTTTGCTGAGCGCCCATCACTCATCAGCACCCTCGGCTCTGGGACTCTTACAGGTTCCTCATGTGTAGTTTGTTACAGTAAAATCATTCATTAAAAAAGTATCTTCTTATATTTCAATATATATATATAAGACGTCCAGATATGACTCGTCACATTTGACTATTAGCAGCTGTTAGATGTTTTTCTTCCTTTTCTCCCAGTAGAATCTGTTTTATTTCTTATCAATTCATCATGAGTGTATCTGAAAGGACTTCACAAACAACGAGCCCGCCATGATGTAACAAAATAAATCAGCAGAGGATAAAAAGATATGATGCAACGTGACAATTAGAGACATGAAAGGCCTGAACGCCACAGACAGACTCGGACCGTCAATGAGGACGAGGAAATGTATTTCATCTATTTATTTATTTCCGTTTATCTAACAGGGACATTACTTCTATTCCCTCCAGATATAGACATGGACTAGTTATCTCCTGAAGGCCGGGGGTCAGGGAGGACGCTCAGGTCATCGAGATAAATAAAAGCATCCTAAAGACCAAGATAACATCCCACCAGTGGTCGTACTATCTGGAGATGTTCTGTTCTTACATGATGAAAGCAACAAGCTTCTTCCACCTACACGTACGATGACCTGTTGAATACACCCTGAAGGGATACTGGTCCCACATGTTATATCTTAGATATAAATCACCTTCCCAGTGATTGACTGTAAAAGACGTTAGCTGCTGTTCTTGTATTCCTCAGCAAACACCGTCGTCACTCGAGGACCTCTGAGGGTCTAAAGGTCGTGTTTGTCCAACGAGGGGCGTTGAAATGATTAACAACCAACTTCTTTTCTGTCGTGTGTAAAAGAGTTGGAGGTTCAGGAGAACCATGTCAAGTTTGTTCAGTCATGGAAACATTGCTGTTCTTTATCATTACAGAAATCATATTGATGATGGTATCGACGTGCAGAACGCCAGAGAAAACCATCAATATCCTGACGAGGGATACGTTGGGACGTCAGGGCGGCCAGGGCAGCTGAGCACCGAGGGTTCATCATGCTGCACACAGTTTGGAGCGATGTGCATGTGCATCGATGCTCTCAGTCTCAGAGAGACGCTGGGTGAAGGCATCTGACACATCAGGTCACAAGATGCAGACATGTGACTGTTCAAGGGTTCAAATGTTCAAGGATGCAGATCTGGAGCGTCTGGTGAAGTGTTAATTATTAGTGCATCTACCATTTAAACTGATGCTGATACCTCTGAAGGAAAGTTTCTCTGTTCAGAAACGTCTTCACCTTGACAACTTCTTATTTTCCACGATGGAACATCGAAACAAGGTGATGTTTCTTTGTTGAGCACCAGCCTGACTGGTGATATTACTCTGCATTATTACGGGCTTAAATAGGCCACAAGCTCTGTTGGGAACAAAAGCTGAAAGACAAAGTTTAAAGAAGAAGCAGCGTGTCTCCGACTGACAGCCGTGCTGAGGACGAGGCAGGCGGCGCATTCAAATCTCAGAGTGAAACCGCAGTCGCAGATGTCGTCGTCCTGACAAAGAAAGCACAGTGGAAATGGACCTTCTTATCATTTCCCTTGCACACACAATGATTAGATTACTTTAATTCCACAGGCGGTGTTTGTGTGAAATGTGCGCTGCCGTTTATGTGATGCCATCATCATACATTATAATGAACTGTGAAAACGACTTGATGCTCGGGGAAGCACAGGACGGCCCTTCAGACACTAATAAAGCCCTCGGCGAGCACGATTAGGATTTTTAAGATAGAGAAACAGGGCCTGTCTGTCGTGGTCCACAGACCTGTCAATCATCTCAATCCCCCTGACTCTTTGTTCACCCCTGCAAGGCGACGGCGGCACAGGAGAGCGAGCACGAAGCATCTGCAGAGGCTCGAGAGAAGAGACGAGACCGTGAGGATCGAAGGAGATGGTTCTGCTGATACCAGAGAAGAACCACGTTTATGAACCTCAGTCTTACATTCATTGTATTTATTTGGACTTTGTTTATTCCTAGTTCAGGCTGATACACCAAATATCTCCAGTGAAGATGAAGAAGGTCCACATAGAGTAAGTGAAGAACCTTCCTCTAAGTAAAGACGTTCTTCAGTTGGTTCTAAAAGTCACCATGCACATCAGATGAAACTCCTTATTTTCTAACCACATTTATCATCAGGTAGGTGACCCGTCACTCTCAGACCCTCTCAGACCCTCACAGACCTTCTCAGACCTTCTCAGACCCGTCACTCTCAGACCCTCTCAGACCTTCTCAGACCCTCTCAGACCCTCACAGGCCTTCTCAGACCTTCTCAGACCTTCTCAGACCCGTCACTCTCAGACCCTCACAGACCCTCACAGACCTACTCAGACCCTCTCAGACCTTCTCAGACCCGTCACTGTCAGATTGTATTTACATGTCGTTTGTTGGGATTAACAACCTTCTTTGTCTCATCATCACATCACCTCCCGTCAGCTGCAAACATCCTCAGTTTCTGCTCCTATTGTTTACAATTCAGGCTCTACATGGAGGAGGGACCTACACACACACACACACACACACACACACACCTGCAGGCCTGTGAGACCACGGTTGCTCCACCTCAGAGGAGCTTTCATGTGATTGCAGTCTGACTCTTGTTGTACGAGCACAGAGCGAGAAGGAGAGCAGATTAGGAATCAGCTGACTCCCCACATTTCCTTCCAAGTGACTTATTAGAAGGGTTATTCTGAGCGGACTGTTGGACTGCTGGGGGGGGGGCGGGGGGGGGGGGGCTGAGTAGAGCGACCCTCAATGGTGCCAATCTTCTCTCTCTCTCTCTCCATGCTGGATTACTTCAGACAGCCCTCTCAGCTCCACTCAGTAACAAATCTCTCTCTCTCTCTCTTTCACTCACAGTTTTGCTTTTTGTCACATTAATTATTCAGAATTCGGTGCTGCATAATAGCTCTTTGATTCGTACATAAAAAGGTGCAGGGGCCGTTTTCATCACCCAGATCAGCGGTGGGAAACTTTAGAGGAGCTTTCAGGAACATTTACCTGAGAGACGTTCTGCAGGTCTGCAGTGTTTCGGTTGCGTCCGCAGCCTCTTGTTATGTTGAGCTGATAATAGAACAGGAAGAGGGAGGACATCCTCCCAGCGCCGGGTGCTGTTCCTGTTGACGTTATCTGTTCTCAAAGCTCAGCACAAATAAGGTTTTCCAGGAGGTAGCCTCGTCCCTTCAGAGAGCCGCTGGCCTCTGACAGCACTAATGAAAATAAATATTTACCATTTACTCTGTTTCACTGAATTGCAAATTGTCTCCATGAAGATTCTTCACATTCAAGTCTTTTCTGAGGTGAGTTGGCTGATAGTTTGTAAATCACACAGCGTGATCGATCCACCGTCCGAGACCTGGAAGGTCATTACAGGGGATCGGTGATCAGCATGTGTTGGACCAGGGGCGGATCAGCTGCTCATCACACCTCATGCTGCCCGATGGGCTCTCTGACTGGGCTAATGGGTTTGTTATCAGGGGCGGAGACTCGTCACCGGAGGGCTGACTGGTCCCTCAACCGCCCCGAGAACTGGACTGAAGGCTTCAGCAGCTACCTGAGATACCTGGAATCCATCCCAGCAGCTACACCATTACACATTGAACTCTGAGAAACCGTCTGCAGCTTCTATACTCGCCTACGACTTCCCATCAGTTCCTGACATTGTGTTCTGGATCCGGAGTCAAGAATCTGACAGTTATGACCTTAATATTTATAATAACTTAGTGCCGGGACAGTGAAGTGGCATGTAAACTGAATATCCTTCGTTCTTACGGAGGACGATCAGGGACAAAGTAAAGCGATGTGACTTTAGACTCAAGAACTCTTTAAAGTCAGAGTTAATACTTTTAACAAGTCAGAATGGTGCAGATTAAAAGCAGGTCGGCCTCAGCTGTCGGGTACCTGCAACATGTGTCCTCCATATCTGCTGTTAGCACAGTGACCTGTGTCCTCTTCCTCCGGTCTGGATAATCATCAGCTCACGGTGTTTCTAACAGCTTCATTAACCTCCACGGACGCGTCAGGTCTCAGGAATGTGCTCCGGTTTTCGTCCGCTGCACCCGACGGTGACTCACGCTCACTCCTAATGTGACAGGCGGCTCTACCTGCTTCAGATGAGGCTTCCGGGGCTCATGGAGGATGGACGTGAGGGGAGCGAAGGAGAGGACCAGACATCAGGGCCCAGGTGTGCACTCAACACCCCTATCAACGGGGCCCTGGGGGGGGTCAGACAACGAGCCAGATCACATCATGAGTCAGAGCTGGAGGGTGCAGCTCATCGCCTGGCTGGTCACATGGTAACAGTCAGACCAGCTGACAGGAACCACGTCCGTCCAGTGTTACCTTCATATTTATGATGAGAGCCGACCATTCAGCATCTGAAGCTGCCTATTATGTGTCTCCTCATGTCCACCCACTGCTTGGTCCAAGGCTGTCTGTGCTGCTTCCACACAGGGACTCTCTGTGAGCGGCAGACTTCACGGTGCAGGCAGCGAGGCGCCCATGCCAGAGTCCTGTTATCCAAATCCATCGGCACCGTCTCATTTAACAGATAAGAGGCTGATCCACAGGGTGGGCAGGAGACGGAGCCACAAATACAAGGCCTCTCTTGTCGCTTTGTGCCATTCTCCACATTCCTGGAACCTGGAGGATCAGAACCTGAATCAGCCTCAGGGACGGTGGCGGGATGGAAATCACAAAGTATTTGTTGAAGTGAATCGTTTTAATTCTGTAAATTACAACAATACAAGTGGATGCTGGAAGAAACGCGTGTGTGTCTGTAGGATCAACCTGATGTCAGATAAACTGTCTGGAACATAAACTGAGGCAGCTTGTCCTCTGTTAGCAGTTAGCTTTAGCAACATGCTTGTCCTCTGTTAGCAGTTAGCTTTAGCAACATGCTTCACTCCTCACACGGTTGTTGGAGATGTTTGACACTATTCAAAGTACATAGGAAGGATTTTAGAGGATGAATCTGACCAGAGATTCTGTGTCAGCTGTCAG
>CAAKHC010015961.1:0-14739 GCA_901007825.1 Macroramphosus scolopax | reverse complement strand
CACCCCCCCCCCCCCTTTCCCCCCCCTCCGTCACTCAGAGGGCCGGGGGACGAACAACAAACAAGTGAGTGCAGGTTGGGCCTCGGCCTGTCAATCACGGCCCTGAATGCATACCGCGCCGCAAACACGTCCGTCTGCTGTCAACAAGTGTCAGCGGCTTATGTTTCGCCTGCAGGGACATTCGAAACCCAGGAATTCCTGAACAAAAACCTTTGATTAAAAAAACAAAAAAGCGTTGGAAAAACAAGGCCGTGTAGCTGCAGGATCCGGAGGGACGCGGAGGAGGCGAACTCGAGGCGGATCAGAGCCGACGCAGGTTTAACATTAACGTCTGGCTGCGGAGCGCGTTTGATCTACGAGGCTCTAAAGAAGAAGCGAGGAGACTTCTGATGTCGGAGGAGCAGAGTTGAGGATGCAGAGGGTCTTAAAGTCGAGCTTCAATGAGCAGGAAACTAGAGAAATCTTGGGTAGCTGAGGTGCAACTTGTTTTAATTTCTTGTTTTAAGTTTTATCTCCCATCGAAGGACAAGAAGAGTCAGACCTGCTCAGATCTCTTTAGTTTGATTTCACAAAGTTTGTGAAGTTATTCAAGTATCTTAAAAGATTTGCAGAGGTGGGAACAAGTCCAGAGTCAAGACAGGCATGTGTGAAGTTTGAAATTTAGAGTCCTTACAAGAGTCGTGCTTCATAAGACGTGTTTAAAGGACAATTTCTTACATTTTGGACACGTAGGGTGAATCAAGTCTCTCTAATCAGAAGGCGACAATTCAAATGACGTCACAAGACTCTGACGTTGGAGTCAAAGTCAAGTCACGTGACTCGAGTCCAGACCTCCGTCATCCTCCATCCTCTTCGCCCACTATTCAATCCACTCGAGTTTGGTCGACACACACAAAAATAAAAATAAAAAAACACAGAAAGCAGGAAAATAAAAACCACCGTCAGACTTCAAGGTTGTTTAATTTCAAACATTAATATATTTGTCTTCTAATTCATAGTGAACTATCCATCCAGCCTCGACACTCCTACAGGCCCCCCCCCTCTCGCAGAGCGGAGGCGACGTCGTAACAATGTTTCTCTCAAAATAAATATTTCTCATTATAAAATAATAAACCTTCAAAATAAATATATATTTTTTTTTAACTTTACACTAAGCCATGTTGGAATTAGAAAATAGATTTGTTTTTTTTTTTATATAAGGTCACTGTACAATTTACAAGTAGAAGGGATCAGACTTTTCCTTTGTAAATGACATGAACTGATTGCTCTACATTACAGTGAATGTAACAACGTGTGAATGAGGGTTACTGATTCGGAGGAAGGTGGATTCATCGCGGCGCCTCTGGTGGGGCGGAGAACGTTTCACAGTTGAAGTATTATATGTACAAAAATAAATCATCTGTCAAAACTCTAATTTACATACCCTTTTGCATTTACTACTTTACATACAGTTAGTAACAGGAGTCTGTTCTTAGCATATAAGTTGTATTAAATGTTATTATTATAAAAAAAAAAAAATTCCGTTTGGACTCTCGTAGCAACGACACAACATCTGGGCACTTGTGTGAAGATTTTTTTTCAGGACATAAAACAGCAGTAGAATATTTTCTTTATACCTCTAAAAAAAAAAAAAGAACCCCAGGAGCGCTTGATTTTGGTTTACCTTTCAAGTAAAACTCAATGCTGTGGGTGAGTGAACGCACCTCCAGTGTCTTGTAAGTGTTCAAGAAGTCTTCGCCCCGGATCTGTTGGGCTCGACAGATGCAGATGGAACACAGAACTTTAACTACGAGGCCACAACCGGTCCACGTGGAGTCTCTCGCTTTCTGCATTTTTTAACACATAAACAGACATACAACACGATTGTGTTGTCTACGTCGGCTTGCCGACGGCCTCACAGGGGATCGGGTTCTTGCAGCGGCAGCCGGGCCGTGTGACCCGGTCATAGCAGCTCTGGCACGCGGCGACGCATCCTTTAGCGGGGAGGTAGCACAGGAGACAAGGGAAGAGCACGGAGAGCAGGGACACGGTGGTCCAGCGGATGCAGCAGTGGGCCGGCATGCACGAGAAGGGCCTTTCCGAGCACGTGTCCTCGTCGTCGTTGGAGCAGTGGTAGAAAAGCCCCTTGACGCAGCAGACGCAGGTCCCGTACTCCACCGCGTGTTGGACCGAGCAGATGCACCGCCTGCCGCACATCCAGCAGGAGGGAAGCACCCGCGGGCGGCTGCACTCTGAACACCAGCACCGACCGCAGTCCTCACACTTGGAGTGTATGTCAGGGTTTTTACGGCCTCTGCTGCCCGGCACGGCTGCCAGAACCCTCGGCTCTTCGTTCAGCGGTTTTAGCTCTTCTGGATTTAGCTCCGCGCGTTTTGGCTGCGTCCTGATTATCTGGTCACCGCTTCCCGGGCTGCTGAGGAGCCTCTGGCCTGAAGATGTGCTCCCCACGCTGGTTCTGATGCTACTCTGGGAGCCCTCCACACTGGAGGACCGCAGCCGGTCCTCCCTGGAAGAGACGGAAGCGTTCGTGCTTCCGTGCGAGTTCTGGAGATTATTCGGCCTCTCTTCCCGAGTCTCCCGCTGACCGCTAGTCCTTGAAGCCGGTGACGTAAACAAGTCATTTTTCTGCTCCCTATGTGGTGGTGCCGGTGAACTTTGGGCAACTTTGGGCCCTTCTGTATACTCATTACTACTCCCAGTTATCCTAATCTGATCCAAAGCTAGCACTGGTGGAGAGAACCAAGGATCTGGCGGACCGTCGTGGGTTTGCGCAGGCCGCGGTTGCAGTCTCCCTTCGTCATGCGGCGTGCCCGGCAAGCCGGCCGACGGCGGCGACAACCGGCGGTGTCCTCCTTCCCCATCGCTGTCGCTCTGACTTGTGGAATCCATCTCGGGACTGAAGGGCCACTCTGGCTAGCATGGGACACATCTGAAGTCCTGTTAGAGAGACAGACACAGTTTATATCTGTCGAGCCATGCAAATGATGCCATGCAAATCATAACCGACAACCGCGGGCGCACCGAGGTGGAATTAAATCCGAACAAAACTACTGTCAGGGAGAGAGGTGGATTGGATTGATGAGATAGCGGATACAGTGTTTGGAGGCGGTGGTGAATTGAATACCGAGGTTGCCCTGGCAACTGTTTTTGTACAAACTTCCTCTTTCCCGTCAGTGTGAAACAACAATGAGAAAGAGGGAAATGAAGTTGCACATATACTGGAACTCTGGAGGGGAGACTGTGTGTGTGATATATATATCTATAAATATATCGGGACACTGCACATCCACTTCCTCCTGTGGTGCAAAACTGATGCCAAAATATTCCGGACACTGGCGCAGCAGTGTCGCGTCGTTGACGTCATCTGTGCCGTAGTGATCCGGGAACAGAGCCGCGGGATCGAGCTCCTACCTCACTCAACCCTGAATCATCACTGTGCTGAAGAATAACAATGTGTCTCGTTTTAAACACACAATCGCAGGTACTGGAAAGTTTTGGTTTGCATCCCCTCTGGCCTCCGGGAATACTCGTGTTCCACTGAGAGCAGCTGTCAATCATCTCATCACACGCTCCTTTTATAGCATCGCATAACAAATCAATACCAAACTTATCAGGAAAATGAACACGTCAAAATGCATCTGCCTGATTGGAACTACCGAAAAGGATGGAAACCATCTTTGCGAAAAAATAATTTGACATGTTCTTTGAGTTTCTAATCTGCCAACGAGTCGGGGACGGGATTTATGGCCTAGGCTATCCTGCAACCAGCCACCAGGGGGTGCATGGCATCTTGTGAGCTATCAAGGGTTCATAGGTTAACCAACAGTATAAATCCTTATTAGCTGCAGCCGTAATTAATACACAGATACACTGATATAGTCTGTGTGGTTACAATGTGTCAAAGGAAGCCAATATAGCAGGTTTCAATGATTAGGATCAATATTATCTGATCAACGATCAGGTTCTCTATCGGTAGGCCGACTTCAGATTAAAGTGGATGGAGGAAACGTGCATTGAGGAACAAGCAAACCATCTATCATGGGACAGCTTTCGGATTCAAGTTTATTTTTCTCTGTTACACTAACGCTGAACTCTGACCTCTGATATATAGACACGCCTCCAGGTCAGCTAAAATCTAACTGATTCATCGCAACAGGAGTGTAAGAAATTTGCATACTACACTGTCACTCTGCATTAATCCAACGTATTCAAATGCACAACCCTGTTTTCATCAACATTTCACACCAAAGCAAAGAAACTGACAGTAGTGGCCTTAATTCTCCTTCCTCGCGCTAATTAGCTTTCAAATGCCATCTTTGGAGGGTGTGAGGTTCCACCCCCCCCTTTTTTTTTTCTCAATGACAATACAGGAAGGGCTTTTGTTTGTCGCAAGACAAATGCCCCGCAGCAACCTTTCCCACTCTGACCCGCTCTACATTGTGTCACTCTTGAAAGGAAGATGAGTGACAAGATAAAAGTTGGGAGCATGAAAGAGGCCGTGTAAAGTGGGAGTGATGCGTTCGTGGGGGTGGAGGGGAAGGAGTGAGGCCGCGCTCCGTGGGCATACGCGAGGGGTCCTTTAGGATTTATGAGCTTCTTTGCACTGAATGAAGGGCTTACAGGCACACTCAAATTTTAACCTGGGGAGCAGGGTGGGGGGGCGGACGGCCCCCTCGTCTACTTATAGGGTCTGTGTTGCAGGCCATGTTGGCCACAGTGGGGGAGCTGACACAAGTAAACTGATGGCAGCAGCCCTTCAAACTACAGATAGACAGATTAACCTGTTGGCTGATTATTTGTTTTGATAAACGGCCTCGGACGACATCCGTGTTCACCACGATTGTTATCACTGCATTAACTATTTCATTTATCCAAGTTGACACATTTTTGTAAACTTATGAGACGCTGCTTTCTGCTGATAAGTGCACTTTTTTTCCACAATTCAGGTGTATGATCACCTGAGGGCATTAATGTGGTTAACGATAATCTATTTAAAAGGATTCACTGCAAACAAGGGCGCGCATGTCCACATAATATTAAATATTGCATTGTTTTATTTGATCTTGATCCACCAAAAAAACAGCAAACATGATATCAGCTTTTTATATCGGCCTCCCTGCTCTCAAAAACATCATTATCGGCCTCTGGCAACAAAAACATCAGTCGACTTCAAACTGACAGGATGTGAAGATGATGTGCACATATGAAAAATAGAAAGGTGGCAGCTATAAATCTACACAGCATCGTGAAATTCAATTAAATAATATCTCACTTTCAACTGTGTGTGTGGACATAAAGGTTGATAGAAACAGTGTGTCAATGCACATATGTGCCAACATGTGCCAGCTTGGATGCGACTACTTTCTGACCCAGCGGGGAACCGACGCGGAGATAATTAATTACATTAGGAATTAGACGTAGCCCGACATAACGCAGCGCTTAGCTTATCCAAACCGGTTTGAATTAACAACAAAAGCTGCACTTTTTTTTCGGAAAAAAAGAGGAAAAGAGGGGAGTGGAAGACTTCCTGAGGCTGTCTAACGTGAGCCAGCCCTGCCATAACATGATATGCAACAGGCTTGAAGGCTAGAAGGAGTTATAAATGCGGGCAAAAAGTTAATAAATCATGCTAAGTGTTCGGTTAAGACGTTAGCTAAAGATGTATGCTAACTGTTTACAAAGAAGGCGACACTCACCGTGCTCTCGACACTTTAGCCCCCGCTTAGGTGAAGTAAATCCACTTTGAGATCCACTTGAAATCAACAAATAAGTCGGGAAAAAATCCACTGTTTCCAACCGGTGCGCATAACTCTCAGCAGCGCCGCTAATATCCCATGTTTTTTTTTTTTCCTTTTTTTTTCTTTTGCGCAACAGCACGAGGCTTTTAACGGGGCAACGGGGCGCACACTTGGATTGATCCGCGCCTCCTCGGTAGGAAACAACTTCGCTTTAACTCCACTTTGTTTTTGCCCAAACAAAAAAAAAAAGGAGGAAAAAAAAAAAGTCCAGCAGAGAAGTCAGAAGAAGTTTTAAGTCGCCGTGTTTGTATCCGCAGAGCTTGTGTGTGGGGTCGCGAGGACTTTTCTCTTTTGTGTTTTTTTTTTTTTTTTTTTCTTCTTCTCTCGCTCTTTCCGGAGAGGAGGTCTGGATTTGGGCTGTAAATGGCGTCAAGCTGAAGGGGGGGAACAGAGCGCTTGTTGTTGCAGCGGATATCTCGCATCCGGTGCTCGGCCATTGGCTGCTGGAGAGCCGCCATTCACACCCAGTCTGATCAGTTATACAGCAGCAGCCCGACACTAGCAGAGACTTTACTCTTATCAGCTACTCATTCATACATCTGTTGCATCAACTCATTTCGGTAGGATTGTTATTTTATTGCAGCAGTTACTGTATAATGCTGAATTATATATACTCTGCAGGAGGGGACCAATACATCATGTGGGAAATAAAAAAAAGACTATTGTGATTTCTGAATTCTTGTAGGTCAATCTGTATTAAAAGGTAGGTGACATTAAGGATTTTAAACTAAATCACAGTATCTCATTGTGTATTGCACGGTGTTACCGTCTACCTTCATCTCACACAAACAGAAAGTAGCACTTAATCCTGTACCATGAAATACTTAACTATACAATTAAATTTAAATTAAAAGATTTATTCACAAATCCTAAAAAAAAACAAATGGAAAAAAAACTTTTCTTCTCAAATAAAGTATAAAAATACAGCGACATGTTAACATGTTAACAATATGACAGATTCTTATCATGAGGAGGATTTATCTTGGACTTTATGATGTAGCACAGCCCCTTTAGTCACTATTTATTTCACAGATTACTACTTTATATGCAACGGATGATGCATTTATGCAGATCCAAAGCACCCAACAGCAACTTTAAGTTTATAGTTTGCACCAGCGTGACGAGCTTGAACAAGAGAAATGCTTCTTCAAAGTTAATCATGCGATGGAAATACAAACATATATAATATTTAATATTATATCCACTGCTATTTCTGTACTTCCATATCAGATGTGAACAACTCCTCCGTGGTTGGATGTAGTTCGTGATGGAATGTTGCATAAGAAAATACTGAAAGTACAAAAAAACAAGGTCATCCTGAGTAGACGTATACAACAACAACAACAGTACGAGATGTCAAACTGAGTGGTGTCACATCAGTGGGCAGACTGTTGTTGTTGTTGTTGTCAGGAAAGTTTCTCATATGCAACATCTCAGGAAACTTTTATTTAGAAACACCAGAGGCCCTCTGCCAGACTGACAGAGATCTAACTAAAGCAATCCATGGACATTTGTTCAGTTAATTAGCAAGCCAATACTCCATTTACCCTGAGCTGTTGTGAATAATTATGACACAGTGCCCCCCTGTGGGCATGCATTAACATTGCAGGGTACAATGGGGCCTCAGGAGACTCCAAGTCGGAATAAAATGATCACATCACTTAAAACGTCTATGACAATATTCTGGATATAATATATTTTATAAATCATAATTCACGCATCGACTGAACACACTGTTTCCCCGCTATGAAAGAACATAAAGCCTTTTCACAAAAGCCTCTGAGCCAGCAGAGCTCAGACATCACGTCCCCTCGTTTTTCCTCTATTCCCTCGCTCTCCCTTATTTTCCGTTTGAGTAAGATTGTTTGATCGATTCCGGACAGAGTCATTTTCAAATTGTGGGACCTGCACCGCAAGGAGAGGTCACTTTAATCAACTCACTATGATTTGGTTAATTAACTTGGATGCGAGTCAGGAAGCTCTGGAGACTTCCTCCTTTCTTTAAAACAATTTATCCTCCTTCGTTCGCCTGCCTCTCTCTCCACTTGTTCACATAAACAATGTTACAGCTGGAAACAGCCTTTCGTTTGCACATATAATATCTAGTACAATTAACTTGTTAGCCGCTTATCTCCCATCAAGCAGCCACACAGCAACATTAGCATTCATCTGAAGTGGTCCAATATTTCTTTTAGCTGAACCCCTGAGGGAAATAAATGTCTCTTTCATTGCAAAACGCTCCTCTGTGTTCAGCTCATCGCTGAACGCCGGCGTGTCCTGGTGCCGGATCTATAGATAGATAGTGTACGGCGGGTTTATCAGAGTGTTTTTTAACTGAGGCCGGCAAGGTTGGTAGGAGCAGTGAGAGCGAACCGAAGCTGAGAATTCACCACAACACCTGACACACACTTGGAAGGCACAGCAGTTTGCCTGATTGAACACGACTGCCTGTAATCTCATTTTAATTTAGTTATATTTGTTCTGAGAGCATCTCACACTTTGCAGTGGGAGATGGAAGTTTGGTACCCATCGCATCCAGTCCACAACTTTAACCCAGCCCCGGTAGTGTTGCCGTGGTTACACGCATGCATCTGCAGAAACGTTAAATGCCATCATCTCATCCTTGCGCCTGTGGAGGTATATGCACACGAGGAACCGTTATTCCCTTTAAAACAACTAATTTTTTTGCCTGTTTCATTAGTTGAGCTGCTATTTCCAATCTGGCCTATAGGGGCCGCTGGCGCAGCTTTTAGAACGTCTGTCCTGTGAGAACCAGTTCTGAACAGTCCCAGCGGTACTTATAAATAAAAGAGGAGAATATGAAATATTATCTGCAAGAGCACACGGCGTTCCCTTTTGTTGTGGGCTCCAGTTTTTCCCCATCTCAGCAGTGTCCTTCCCAGACTCTCAAGGATTTCCATGTAAACAGTTTTGTTTTTCCCGTCTGTGGCGCTTTGATGCAGCAAATTTCCGGAGAATCCTCAGCAGATGTCGTTGTTTTTTTTTTTTTTGATGAGCGACGTAGCCGTGCAGTGAAGTATGAGTGAAGGGTGGAGATTTAGGCTGATGACTAATTTTCCTCTTATCCCACACTTGCACACCTTACTGGTTATGTAAACACCTGGGTGAGTATTAAGGGGGGGGGGGGCACCAAGCACCCTCAGTCAGAGCTGTGTGTCCTTACAGGACGTCATTCAATCAGGTGTATTTGTATTTGTAGTCCAGGCATTGAACATACAAAGGTGTCTTGCTAAGCCAAGCATGAGAAACGTTCATTTGATCTGGAGCCAGCGAGGTCGGCCGACTGAGTATTTAATGACGGGTGATTTATAGCAATTCCCCAAAAAACTTTTTGTTCCCCGCACCGCAAGAATCTTTTCTTCCTCCGGGATTACCTGCACAGTGAATCTCGCCCCTGCTGAGTCCGGCAGAATCCCTGCACGTAAAGAAAAAAAAAAGAAAGGGAGAGAAATTGAAATGAAACCCTAAGAAGACCCTGCTGCTGCCGCGGGAGATGAACTGTGTCTGGATTGTCAAGCAGACGCTGCAAAATGTTTGAAAGAGGACGCGGTCTCAGAGTCCTTGGCTTCCTCCGACGCTGGCACACACGCTGAGGCTGAGCTCAAGCAGCCGCTGCATCACTGTAGCCTAATGAGTGGCCCTCTGCAGCTGCCAGGTCCGGCAGATTAGCTTACTAATATATTTATGCAGAAGGAAAACGTCTAAGAAGCTCTCGCAGAAGGTCAATCAGGAGGACGGCCTTCTGCATGCTTGAGTTGTATTTACAGCTGATATCAGCTGCTCTCCTCTCACATACTGTCATATGTGGATCAACTGATCATCCTTAAAGCATTTTTCCTCCCCCAAGTTCTCTCCATCTCCCCGTCTCCTCACTCTCATCAGCACCAGTCGCCCCTGCAGTCCATCAGTGTCAGGCGGATCATCACATAAACTACATTCTGAGAGAAATCACAAAATAATCCTGTTGTTTTCTCCTTTGCTGTTGGTTCATTCACATACTTAATTCTATGGAAATGGGTTTGTCACGTTGAGCTCGTCATCAATCTCCTCCACTGGATGTCATTATACCCATTATCCTGTTAAATGCAGTATTTCACCGTGTGCTTATACATGAATAGCGTGACCTTAAGGTATTGAACGCCGGGCTCTGTTCCAACTCTTTTGTTGACGTCTTCCTTTCGTAACGACGGAGAAAAAAAAGCACACGCGGCGGCCGCGCTGAATGTCTCCGAGGATGCTCATCGCATGTTCGGTCATGGGCGAGACGCGAGGGGAGAGAAAAAGGGAATCAGATAATAGCCGCTAATGTCGCTAGGAGTCGTGATGCGGGTGCTGAGGAAGGCTCGGGCGGGCCAGTGCTTTTGTCTCTTCCACGGGAATGCGGCTATTCATGGGCGCCGCGGAATGACAAGTAATTAAATATTGTGTATTTCACATTCAAAAGGGAAAAGCAGTGCAATTCGTTGGAAATGATTTCATTTGGCTCCGGGACGTTTCAATATTGTCCACTTGAGAAATCCAATTTGAAGACTTGTAAGATGAACATTTATGTTGGTCGAAGTATTCTAAGTCCCCTCCAGTAATACCTACAACTTTCCCCCCAAACGACAAACAAATAGATCACAATTCCATCAATCGTCGAATGAAGCTCTTTCTCCGCTCGAGCTCATGACCTTGTAAGTAACCTCACATCTGCTCTCTAACTGTTGTGTGTTTGTGTGTCTGTAGCGAGACCAGGAACAAAAGAGACAAAGCAGAAGTCCCTGATCGTGTTCAGGAGCAGCCTGAGCCTTTGTTTGCATGAAGGATTGCACCATTGCTACCTGTTGAACCGCATTCATCCGACATGTCTCCGGCCTTCGGGGGGAGATTGTTCCTGTGAATCGCTTGGGAACAAACTCGCTGAACATCCTGAGCTCGGCGAGAACCGGCTGTACCGTCTGAGATACTCGTGTGATTGTGCGGCGTCGTGTCTCAGAGGAAGCCTGTGGGAGGAAAGATGAAAAGGGCTGGAGTTTGGGACTGCAGTGGGAGACGTGGAGTCAGGAAGCCTTAACAAACCTGGAACTCAGGGTGGCTTCAGAGGTGGACACATTCCATTTCAAATGCTTTTAATTAACGTGCAAATGTTCTAATGAGATATTCTATCAAGTTGAATGGTAGCAAATGTATGATCCAGTGTTATTGGACCCTCACTAGAGACTCATAGGGATTCACCAAAGGCACTTTGAGCTGTGCCGATCCAAACCGGGAAGATTTGCGCTTCCATTGTTTTTTACTTTTTACATGTTTGCTTTCAGTCACAGCAAAGTCGTGTTAAGTAACACATGAAAACCCAACATTTGCTCATCTGGCTGCTTCAGAATAAAAGTATTTAAATAACTTCGGCAAAGGCACTTCACCAATTTAAAGACGAGCCCTCGAGCGGGTCTCCCTGTTGTAATGGAAATGCAAATCCGAGCTGAGCCCAGTCGGCACAAAGGTCAAGACGTCTCGACCTCTGCGGCTTCGGTTCGTGACCTTCACATGTCCTCTAATTCTACGGAGGCAACAAATTAAATCAGTGGAGGAAGTCTTTCATACTGGTTTAAAGCTGCCTCCTGTTATTACAGTCTCAGACTTCATCCAGACACGTTGTCCAACTTTTTTCTATAAATGGATCATCGTCTGAGGAACACAATCACGCAGCCAATTTGCAGAGGAACACAAAGCTTTCAAACAATATTCTTAAGGGGTACAAAGGTTGCAAACTTATTAAACTCTTGTTTTATTAACGGTAAAAAAGATGGAATTGAGTTCCGGGGGAAAAATATGCGGCAGCCATGTAAATGATATCCGCAGGCAGAAATTAGGCACTTGTAATATTCTATGAAGGAAACTAAAGGCAAGAAAAAAGAAAGGAGTGAAATCTCATCGTCATGGAAACCTTTGGCAGAGTGGGCACATTTCCCTTTGCTCTCCGGGGAGCCGCGTAAACTGTGAATGTAATAATGTGATAATGAATCTGACAAATACAGAAGGTGCGATGTGATGGCGCGCTTTGTGGGCTCGCTCGGTTTCCCCCCGATAGTAATGTGTTTCTCTAATTTCCTGTTTCTGCTACGAGGGGAAGGAGGTACCACTCCACGCGCAGTTATCAGCCTCACTTTGTGAATGCTATCTGCTCGATGTGGGCTGTCATAATGCATCCACAGGAAGAATACCAATTCTTTTCTTTTTTTTTTTGGCTCTTCTAAGTGCCTAAATCCAATATCCACTCGCCAGTATTGCAGAAAGCCAATAAATTAGCAACACAGCCAATACAGACAATTGAGCGGATGAATTTAGCTTTGCACCTAAAAATAAGAAGACGAAATAAACCAGCTGCCAAACAAGCTACTACTTCTGAGACTTATTACTAGGATTCGACATGTCCAATCTTAAAGCTGGACCGAGGCTACCAACTGATCAGGCCTTCATCTAAATGATCAGCCGGCATCAGAGGGATGAAGCGGTTCGGTGGAAAAGCCTTTCCCGCTGCAGCGAAATTGCCGGTTAAAGGTTCCTAAGAGACTGTATAGAACATGCAAACAGACGCCCACACACATCGAGGAGCTCTCGCCGATCCTCGCAGACGCGCAGCATATTCCCGCCGTATCATTACTGTGCAGTCCCATGCACCTTTCATCCCCCCCCTGCTCCTCCGAGTCACTAGGAGCAGAATTTGATTTCCGCCTCATAACTCTCTCCATAATGCGATATCGCCGGCACTAAATTGCCAAGATAACCTTTATCAGAGTAGAGGTGAAAGCCCTGAATCGGTGAGCGCTGCCAGGAAAGGAAAACAAGGATGGGGCGGTGTGTATGTGGGGGGGGTGGATAATAGATATTTTCCCTCGGGCGAAGCTGCGGACACCTCGGCGGCGTCGCCGGAGCGTTTGGATCAACACCAGGTGGTAAAGAAATATTTGGAGACGATGAAGGGAAAATCACCCTTTGGCTCCCGCCGAAGTTTCTCATTGGATGAGAGTATCTGTGTGTGTGTGTGTGTGATGTACGGGCATGCTAATGATGCTTCTTTTTTTTTCAATAAATCTTTGTTTACTCGACCTTAGACGCTACAAAAGACGCAGGTCTCTCGGGGCTCGCCGCGCCTGTCTCAGTACATCCAGGAGTTTGTTTTTGTCTTTGTTTTTCCGGGCGTCTGAGGATTTATTGAAGGATATATATTCTGTTTATTCTGATATACCACAATGTGTAAGTTCAAAGTGTGAGTTGAGGTACCAGGGGTGTACAAATGAGATGACGAGGCGGAAACTACATAACTACCTGAACTCAAACACAAACTTGAGGCACTTCAATTCGAATATGTTTACTACTTATACATCAGGGGAGGTATTTCGGGAACACGGTATCATAGAGCCCTGCGGATTAACTACCCGCCATAACCATGTAGTTCCTCTGAACCTACAGTACAACTATATGACAAAAAATACTTGCTGGTTTGTACTGCTGCTTAAATGTTTATGCAGCAGAAGGAAAGAGATGCAAAGTTGACTATGTATAATACAATACTCCTGTGTATAATACAATACTCTTGTGTATCAAGTGTTACCGATTTGTACTGTTTTTTGGTGGTTGTACTACTAGAATCCCTTTTTCTTCTTCTCTTTATCACATCTCAGACAAATGGGACGTTTTGAAAGTTCAAAAAGAATGTTCTCTTCGGCGTGGGTACTCTTCCTCAGGTACTTGTATTGGAGTTTTTTCGGCTGACGGTTCAATGTGTTCCAGTTAAAATGTTCAGGTACGCCAGTGTTTTTTTTTTTTTAAACTACTGTGGAAAAACATAAACAAATAAAAACTAGAATGTGCAATTTCGAAGAAATTACGAGCGAATGCTGAAAGCTGAATAGCACACTAGGAATACACTAGGAGACGCTGGACCGCTGGACACGGAGGACAAAGACCAACTGGCACAGAAGGAAGAGAGAACACAGACTGAATCCAACAGGTGATTAGTAAAGAGGAACAGGTGGGACTAATCAGGGCGGTTAGTGTGGAGTCATCATACAGGTCGTACATCAGCTTGGTAAGTCAGAGTATGGAGGGAAATCTCAAACTTAAAAAGCACTACACAAAAGCACTACACACATACACACACATCACTACATCAGTTAAAAGGGCATCATTCAGGTAACCTACTTCACAGCGAACTACGGTGACAAACCACATCAAAAACACAGGCGTCTGCTGATGAGCCCCCCCCCCCCCTCTCAGGTGTGTCAGTGAAGGTGGAAAGGCCCATGTGAGGGTCCCACCCCTTTATATAGGCTCCGCCCCTCAACTGGGTCCTAGTGCAGTGCAGTGAAGCCATGGCTAAAACACAAAACGTGGAAAATATGGGAAAGTATGAAAGTTACCTGTTAGAGAAATACAAGCGATCGATTCCTGAATGTTACGAACGTTTCGACCTTTGAATGGTGTTTCTACGATGAATCGTGTGGGAGAAGAAACAGTGCAAAAAAAACCAAAACGATGCTTCCAGCATTCACACAATAAGAATCCAAGTCTCACCAAAAGCCAACGAAAGCTCCAAATAAGGAAATACGTGCTTCTTTCTGCTCCAGCCGATGAGTCACCGCTACATAAGTATTCACATATAAGAAACTTCGGCTGCACTGCAGCTGTCGGGGGTTAAGTGCTTTTCTGATGCCACTTCCAGCAGACGAGTATTGTCGAGTGTCTCACTCTCCCACCATGTTTTAATAAGCTCGTCACGTCTGGGGATTTGCGTCACGAATGACACGGCGGACGCACGATGTGCCGCGACTCCGACTGCTGCTGATTACGACCAAGTATTCCATATCCTTCATGAGCGCACATCCGTTCGTCTCATCAGGTGGAACATTTCAATCCACTGATTGGATTCCCGACACTC
>CAAKHC010015959.1:21541-34041 GCA_901007825.1 Macroramphosus scolopax | reverse complement strand
TCCCTCCGATATGCTACATGTGGGATGGTCCCGATTCCGTTTCGTGAAAAAAATGAGGGACATGCAGTGACCTTGAACAGGAAGAATCCTGCCTGTATTCCCAGGCTTCATTTCAAAATGTCCAGTGATTAAGAAGCAACGTCCCACAGTGAGGTGGACCCATTTGAAGGTAACATCGCCAGCATCTCCTTAATTATATCTTACTGTGACCCCTCATCATACAAATTACATGTCAACTGATATATCCGACACGTATGCATCGGTTGGAAACATCTCAAAATTCCATTACATAAAACATTTTGTACAGAGGGTTTTTCATGTATGCGTAATATCGTGTCAGCTGACGATGATTAACTCATCTATCTCCCGGTGTCATTACACTGCATAATGGAGTCATCACGCCGCCCCTCCAGAGGCTCATCATATGTGGCTTTATCAGTGGGGTTTGACGTGCAGCGTATTACTTAGCCCGCCAATGCAGACGCATCACCTGAAAACATATTTCCGCCCGCCGGCGAGTGCGTGACGGTGAGAGCGAGTTAGCAAATGTTATTTGCAATGCCAGTTCAAGGATGCTTTCTCTGTCACGAGACTGTACACAACAACAGAAACATTAACATAAGGGAAATAGCCTTAAGTTGTATTTACGTATGATACAATAAACAGGAATTTAAAACTGTAAAATATAATACAAGCTGCAGCCAATTCTTAATGTGTGTTTTCTGCCTGTGTGTAGAGAATAAAAACAATAATGCTCCTCTTTCTATCTCGTGCACACGTTTTTGGTGTATTCTTTGTGTGAGTGTGTGTAGGGGGTGTGTGTGGCTCTTCAATGCTGTTTGTGAAACTGTGACTGAGGCCTGCAGGCTCTTGCTGTGAACACCCATTTCCATATGTCGTAGGTGTGTATGTGTGCGTGTAAGTGTGTACCGATATGTATTGATGTTTTTCACATGTGTGTGTGTGCGTGTTTGTGTGTGTGTGAGGGCGAGGCTTTTGTCTGTGTCCAGTGCAGCGCATTATTCTTCATTAGAAACAGATGAGTGACTCTGTCTATTCCAGGACTGCCCCCGGGTTCAAGTCAATCCACCACCCAGGAACCCAAGCAAACCCAGCCCACACACACACACGCACACACACACAAACACTCACATACACATCTACACACGCATGTGTTGTGCACATTGTCTGTCGTGGATAATAACCACTAATTGAGTTAGACAGTCAGAAGAAATTAGCATTTTGTGATTTTATTTCAGCCAACACAGCAGATTCATCTCTGTATTAAATACAGACCAAAATAAGACACACACACCATGTAAGAGTCAAAATATATTACTATGTAAATGCAAACAAATTGTATTCATCTACTCTGAAGTGCTCAGTCCTATAAGTGGTTCCAATATGAGAAATATCTAGGTTGTTTCTAATATTGAAGGTATCCATATAATTATGACGTGCACTCATTTGCCAATTTATTAGGTACACCTAGAAAAAATGCACCAATGCAGTATGATACCACAGCACTAATACACTGGCAGTATATATCATCCCCCATGCAAAATGTGTTTATTTATTTATCTTCAATACAGCAGAGTATCGAATGAACACACCTAGAAAAAAAAATGCAACTCAATCATGTGCCTGAATACCTGAAGTCAGCAGTCAGCCGGCTTTTATTCTGACCAGGTTTAACTGGGGGAATATAAACTTAATTTTCAGCCTGGATAGACTTGCATGACTGGCCTGCCTGTTATCTATCCGGTGGATTTGACTGAATATTGCCTACCTCCACATTGCTATTTCCTGAGATACAGTGTAATATGCTAACACCTCACTATTTCTGCTTACTGCTGAAGGATGAAGATTCCGGGATTTAAAACACAGTGCGTATTTTCAAATTGTGTAAACATTTTCTTCTTTAAATCACCCTGCCTTGATATGTTGTGCGAGAGGCATCACTGCTCAATAGTAATAATGTGATTGTGCATACATCAATGCACTAAGATTTTCCTCCATTATGATTAAAAAAAGTGAATTGACCATCGTAGCCTTCGGTCCATTGTTAAATTAGCACTGTAAAAAGAAAGACAGCCATAAAGGGAGACAGTAGAGCAGATTACATAAGTCCTTCACCTCACATGCCTGGCTATGTGACTGCAAAATGCCCAAGAGACTGAGGGATGGAGAAAGGCAGGGAGGGGAGAAGAGGTGGGGGGGTAGCGGAGTAAATTGGAGAAAATTAAGTAGAAGAGGGGAGAGAGGAGGGATTGGAGGGAGAGGCGAGTGAGCGAGGGGGAGAACGACGGAGAGAGAGGCTGATGAGAGGTTTATAAAAAGGAAAGTGAAGATGATGTAGAGGGCATATGAAGTGGGCCTCTGTCGTTTTAGTTAATGTCAGTCGCCTCGCCTCAACGACGAGCGAAAAGACTGCCGCTGAAGAGGGCTCAGATACACGGCCGCACAAAAGCAGAGCACTTATCAGATGCGGCGCGGCAGGGGAAACGCTGATGTGCTGGGAAAATGTACGAATTAAGCAAACTAGAATGCGGATTGATTACCTCTTTGGATTGCTTGGTTAAAGCAACGTGTTGAGAGAATCAAATCCTTTCTTACTCATGCTGCATTCACACTGCACGTATTGAACAATTATATGAGGATATATAGATTCTGCAATAGAAACAGATCCACAGTCCTTTTAGTTTCTGCAGGGGTCTACGTTGAAGATAAATGTGTCGTCAGAAGGCTGAAATGACATGTTATCGTGCTTCTCTTTGCGAAGATTATTCACGCTGCACTTCTACACACACACACATTGCTGCACACACACATCACTGGAGCTGGTAAGGACGAGGCATCTTTGCCCAAGGACACTTCAAAAGTATCTCACTACAGACTATCCCCCACAGCGGAGACAAGCCGACATGTATGATCAGTCTTATTTCTAATTAAATTAAAAGTTAAGAGGTGCAAAAAATCATGTGCACAAACCACATGTTCATCGTAAGCACATGACGGTTTGGGACAAGTAGGAGCAGCTGCACTAACAAGGTGAGAAAATTGGCAAGAGAAAGCAGAAGACAGAGAAAGAGCTTTGGTGCTGGAGGGGTAAATATGAAAGGAGGTGTGAAGGATGAGGAAAGGATGGGAGCATGGGGAGGGGGGGGGCAGTAAGAGGATTGAAGAAATGAAGGGCGAGTGTGCTTGCAATGACTGGCAGCCTGGCAACTCCTTCTCTTTCTTCTTGCTAAGTTTAATAAACTCTCGACATTGATTGGCTTGTTTACAGATGCTGAACAAAAGGTTATCAAGTTGGCTCCGAGTGCTAACAGGGCAGTGCAGCGTGTGAGGGAGGATTAGCCGGGGATTTTCTCCATGGCGTATTTTCTGAGACACTGATCTCCAATAAATGCAAGTGATGGCGGAGATTATCACACCGGCATTGACATTACAGAGGATTTCATGAAGGTCCTACTGATTTAAAGTAATAAAAACCAGCCTTTAAACGCCCCACATGAGACACACAGTTTATTAAATATTTCAAAGCCTCCTCACCAGCAGATGTCAGTGTTGGACTACAAAACAAATATTTGATGCTGTTTTTTTTCACAGTGTTGCTATGGCAAAGAATCTTGATCATCATGACAGAGGAATGGACTACTGCTTTTGGACCAGTCTTCTAATATAAAGCACACAAAGTTAAAGAATATTAATATTCGCAGTGAGTTTTAAACTCATAAGGCGACTTCGGTTTATAAGAGTTCTTAACATAAAAAAAAATTACAAGACTGAACTTTGATTGGAGAATAATTTGGCCTACTGTTAAATACAGAATTAACACACAACAGTGCACCGTAACTGGTCTGTTACTTCCCCTAAAATATGTAATTATGGGCTATTATGGCCTGCCGTTGTACAGATTGTCTTTAATGAAATTAGGAAGACCTCCCAAGCTATCGCACACACAGATTAGAACACCCATTACCACGTCCACTGCGCCATGTGCCTGCACGCACACTACAAACAGGTACGCACGCACACACGCACATACGCAAAAGAAATCTGATTACTCCCACACAGCTGTGGAGCAGGAAAAAAAAAGGGACCTTGTACCGCACATTAACATCACAGTCTGTCAGTTTAAATCTTCATTCGGGTGCAGTTAGCATCATGATGACTGCATTAAATGCTGATTTTGTTTGGATTATGGGGTGATACATATTGATCAAAGCATCAGATCCTCTGGTGGCTCATTCATCCCACAGCCGCCCTTCTAATCCTTGTCCTCGTAGAAGATGACACAATTCCAAGCTGTTCTTGCTTTCAAGAATACGCCCAAGCTCTTCACAGTGGAGACCGTTGTGACTACCTGGATGTCCTGGTTTGTTTTTTTCCTTTAAGTATTTTTCCAAATGGTTTTCTTCACAGTGAAATCGTCATCATAAGGACACTTCTGTCACCGTTTCAATTTCGGTTGCAGTTCCCTCCTTGGGCTTGAGGACATGAGTCTCTACATGAGTACTTTCTTCAAAACCATCCTTCCCCTTCTCTCCCTGTCTTCTCCTTTCCTGTCTTTGACCTTAAGCTTTTCCATTAGGGGAGTGAGTAGGTGGCAATAACACGGCTCCCCCCCAGTAATCCAAACATTTTGGAGACGCAACCATTGTTCAGCGTGAAATGTAGCGAGAGTGATAAAAACATCAGCAACTGAACGGGGAACTCAAAGTAATGCCTGCACACCCGTGCAGGCGGCTCCACATCCTATCTTCGTTCGTGACCTCTCTGCCTCGATTTCCTGCCATTCTACATAATCAGCGCAGCTGTTCACGTTGCATAATGCATCGTTTCTACTTCGCACAATCTGTATGCATGTAACAGAAGCACAAAGCTTCCCTAAATTGTCAGAAACACCGGCGCTGTCTGACAGCAGACTGTTGCTACTGTTACCCTGAGGACATGTTGCTTCTCCTGCAAAGCCTGTGTGTGGACAAACTGTAGTTCAGACTGATTCTGGTCTCTTCACAGGTTCTTTTGACTGGAGGAGGAAGCTCAGTTTGTTTATGCCCTCCAAGTCCTGGAGACAAATATCCATGTCGATGTGGAACACAGCTGCGATGTCTGAAACTAATTGGTTAACAATACTGCAATAATGTGAGCATTCAAATGCATTTTTTATCCGTGAATGTGCATTCAACTCTAAACTCAAAGGATCGCTCACCAGGTTCGTCGTATCTCAATGATTCAAGGTCACAGTAAAACACACAGTCTGAGCAGCGAGCCCCAAGTTGTTCAATGTCACCTACACAGAGAAATTTGGAAAGTAATAATGACATTTTATCTAACAGATAAACGGGATTTCTGGAGGTATTTACTGCTTAGAAGTAGCCTGGGATTTATATTTTGGAAAGGAAAGGGCAGAGGAAGAAGAGGATAAGATTCAAGAGTTCCTAAATTCTACTAATATAGTCTCATTTTGTTGGAAAATGTCAAATGATTCAACTCAAATGTGTGAAAGCTTCAGACTGAAAAAGTAAAGGGTAGTATTTTCATATTACATTCATATCGTACCGACTGTTTAGTTTCAACACTGTGAACGAAGTTGATAAATATCTTTACCTTTAGTTATAAGTAATGCAAAGTTGTCTGGTATCAATAAAGTTTTAAATATGTGAATTGTGCTCTTGTCTTTCACAAGATAGTTTGTGTCACATCTACAGGTACATAACATCAATAGGTATCGTCAAATCTTATTCAATAATTTAATAAAATAAGTGCCATAAGTCCAAGTGCATATATAAACTGTGCTTTTGGCATTTCACAGTTATAGTGATAGATATTACTGTTCAGAACATTCAGAATGACAAAGAAACAGGTAACTTACGGACACTAATGAGGAGGTGATACTGAGATCTGGATTTCAGATAACAGGCCAGGTCTGGTTGGAGGGCAGCGGTTGAGATGAGTCAAATGTCACGTAAGTGGGAGTCACTTAGTCTTGGAATCAATCGGTTCTTGTTTAAGTTCTTGACAGAGATTGTCTGCTCACACAAATATGTGCAGCTGAATAAACTTAGCATTTTTTTTTGGAAATGTTTGTCTTTCTGGAAAACTGCCTTTATCCAAAGTCAACAGGAGAAGTCAGGGGAGGGCATGGATGCATCAAAAGAACTGGATACGGTGTTCTTGGCAGGATCTCGTCATTCCCTATGAGAGCTGGGGGGAGGGTTCACAGCAGGAGCCGTTACAGAGCCAGACAGCAGACAGCATTCAAGTGGTGCTGCCACCATGCGGTGAAAGGAGGAATTGCATTTTAAATGTTTATTCAGTTTGACAGTGTTAGCGGGCCATAAGTAAAATATTATAAGACCAAAGCCGTGGACTTTGGACTTGCCTGCATTAGACTCATCATATCGGGATGTTCATGTCGGGACAATGAAATATAGCTTCAATCACGTGACATATAATATTTTCACGCAGTTTTCTGAAACACTGACCACCGGCTGGACTTTGGAAAAGAAATACCCCTGACAGGAATTTGGATAGTTAGATTAGAACTACATGTATCCACCATAAACTCTTTCTGATGGATCTAACACATGTCAAAGAAGTTGACACATTACTCCACACTCGATTGCCTTTCTGGAAGGTGGAAATGAAAAATCTTGAAGGATGGCGCAATCTTCCCAATTGCCACCGAGCCATAGAAACGCAGAGATTGGGGGGAGACAGCATCAGGTATTATGGAAGTGCAGGCTCATTCTATTAAACTAGAAAAGAAACTGATTTATTCATCCAATTAAAGAAGCAGCACTGCCCTGCCCTGCTGTAGAAGAAGAGACATAATTGCCAGGACAGGATAAATGAGATGCTTTTGACACAGTCGTGGCAGAGACAGAACGACCTGAGGGGATGGGTGGAAACCATTCGTTTCCTCAATGAACCTGAACTTTCTCATTTATGTTGAAGGTGTGAAAGCTTCAACCTTTCTTTTTTCATTTGGACACAATTGAATCTGGCAGTGGGGCATCAAACTGAAGTGGTTAAATTCACCCTTTTGAAAAGCCTTCATCTAAATCAGCTGCACATTATGTTTTGTATTGTTCTCAAAGAAATACAAGGGCAACAATTATTTTGTTTCCGGTTGAATGGATTTCTTAATATAAAACACCTGTAAGGACTTTGTGTTTTTTGGTGGACAACACTGGTCTGTGGTGTCTTTATTATTAGTCCTGTGAATCCAAACCTCCTGGGGCTGCTTCTGATGCGCTTCACGTTAATGTGAATGTCCAGATGGATTCATGACATAAAGGATCCCTCTGCTCAGGCTCAGCTCAGGACGTGCGTGTGACTGTGAATCATCCCGAATCCCGGTACTGCGCCACTCCATCAGGTCTGCACTCATTCCTGTAACACGGTAATGGTCATGCTCAGGGGAGAGAGAGAGGGAGAGAGAGAGAGAGAGAGAGAGAGAGAGAGAGAGAGAGAGAGAGAGAGAGAGAGACTTTTTCTTTCCATTTCCAGTCTCTGTCCTGCACTCCGTTTTCTGATTGTGCCCCGGAATAAAAGCTGGAATAACCGGGACTTTACTTATACACACGCACATCCATCATCGCTTTTCAAGGTAAGATGTTTCCTGTTTTATTCTAATCGCAGCCTATAAAAGTTTTCATGCGTGTTGCTGCCGGGGCTCAACAGGTGTTTCACCACGCCGGAGACACATTCTTCATCTGGATTGATGGGCTGCATCCGGGTTCAGCAGGGCAACAGATCGCAAGATAAATGTGTCCCCGTTCCTTTTGTAAACACCTCAGACAGGTTGCAGGTAATCATATTGAACATTAAGACTTGGGGGGGTCCTGCTCTCATGGTGCGATCAGAGGTCCGTTGCTGAAATGCAGAAAAACGCAGGGATCTTTTTCCACATGCTTTTTTTTCTCCCTTGTTATTCTTTACTTGTTATCTTAGTAATACGGTGCCCAAATATTTGTCCATGCGTAAACACAGATACTGTAAACGTATGAGTCAATGTTTACATTAACACGTCAGCTCAGGTTCATGAAGGGTAAATCTAATGGGACTACAAGAGTTTATAAAGCTTCTCATGTAGTGATTTACTACACTGCATGTACTTGCTTTGATTACGTGTTCCCAGTTGCAGTTGGGCTTGTTTACATAAAGGCATTGATAATTTGAATGAAAGTTTTTTGATAACTTGAGGAGTCGTCTAAAGCTGAATGGATGTTGCTAAATCACCCAGAAGTAGAATTAACATCCAGCCTATTATTGCAAGACAGAGCCTTGTGAAATGTTTCCCAACAGATGCAAGCAAGCACACGTGAGCTCAGAAGAATCGCACCATTTAATCTTCAGCTGTTAGGACGAGTCAATGCTGAGTATCTTGTTTCCTGAAAGCCTCTCAGCCCCCACTAATGTGGTGAGAATCTTTCCCAGTAAGCTCCAAACCAGTTGAGGCGTGTTGCCCTTTTTTATTTCCTTCCACCTTCTGAGTGTGTGTCATCAGTGAGTGAGCAGACATAACACAGACAGACAGGACAGATTGAAAGGTGCGTGTCCTCGTTTCCTTCAAAATGATAACATAACCTGAAATCAAGATCAGGATTGGAATATTTCCATTGTGGATTCTTTCATGTCAAAAATCAATACTGTTGTTTTTTTTATTATTGATTATCTTGTATTCAATTAGATTCGGTGCACGTGAGACTGGCCAAATAAAACAGATCGTATTCCTCTCAGACAGATATATGACACGCACAAATATTTACATTATGCTTCGTATTGAACTTTGAGTATTCGGGTCCCAATTGATGCAACGCTATGCTCATATGAATAAGAAGTCTGCAAATGCGCATCTGCCTCCATGGCAACGGCTATAGGGCTATTTTAATCAGCTCGTCTTAAAAATCAATATGTCAAACTGTAGAGAAAAAGGGTATAAATTGAGTCATAAATGTCAAGACTCGACTGCCATCATACAACAGCGTGTGAAAGACAACTTCCCTCCGATCACACGATTTGTTTTATGCTGTGTTTTGATGGGATATGCCCCCCCCCCCCCCACCCCACACACACACACACACGCACACACACCACCACCACCCTCCTTTGTGTGAGTGTTAAGAAAGCCAGCTGGACAGTGAACGAGAACGCGCAAGAGACATTGAGTCAACTGTATTTCCAGACCTGAGGGAGTATATACACGTTTCTGTACACAAGAGTCTGTTTACCCCTGCTCACTGTCGGCTATCTCCCTTCAATATTCTGTATTCATGTCTAGATATCATCACACTATAGTAAATTCTCTCTACATTCTATGGGTGGTCATTATCACTAATGATGGTTGCTCCGTGTGAAGTTAGTTGCAGAGGCATTTACATATTCGGTTTGGGAATTGTATGTCAGAAAGTGGAGAGAGGATGTACTAGAAGTCTGTTTTAACCCATGAGAATTAGTGGTTTAGTCGGGTGGAACCTCGTTGCAGCAGCTCCACTCCCTGATAACTGCTGCACGGACTCTGGCTCCAAATTATCGACCCAATACAGAAGCATCAGTGCACTTTAAAAGGATATTTTGCCTTCATATTTTTACAGCGGGAGGACGTGCAGTCACGCTGTCTGGTATATATGCAGTCTATGCTTTGCACACACCGTGAAGGCCAAACGCAAAAGAAAGTCAATGAACTGCACATGAAGTAAATGGAAACATCAAGGAAAAATGTGAAACATTCATCCGTTGTGAAAGAAATCATTGCTGACAGTCTAACTGTAATCTCCTCTATGTTTTCCAGATCTCTGGATTCATACAACAAATGGACAACAGACTGAGACTGCATTGAATGTGTCCGTATTTGAAGGATTACCCTCTTTAACTAAAAGGTCCACCGGCTTGTTTGATTCAACTTGTGCATTTAATAACTTGATTACTGGTCAGTTCATGTCCAGCGTTGAGGAACCCCTGGGTTGCAGCTTTCCATGATGTGACTGGATCTCGAGGTGATTGTCTCACCTACCATGATGGAATCTGGTGTGTTACTTTCTACTCTACATCCCAACACAAGCAGCTATGATAATGGAAGCTGGAGTGGAAACATCAGCGGTGACTCGCTGAGTGACAATCACACCCTGCCAAGTAATGACCGACTCCACAGCGCCCTGCTGGGAGTCTCTCTGGGCCTCCTGTCTCTGCTCACCATTATCATGAACCTGCTTGTTCTTTATGCCGTGAAGAAAGAGAAGAGTTTGCACACGGTAGGAAACCTCTACATTGTCAGCCTGTCTGTGGCAGACTTGATTGTGGGCACCACAGTCATGCCTCTAAACGTTGTGTACTTGTTGGAGGACAAATGGAGGCTGGGTCGGGCTGTGTGCCAATTTTGGCTTATTATGGACTATGTAGCAAGCACAGCATCAATTTTCAGCCTGTTTATTCTCTGTTTGGATCGGTACCGCTCCGTCAGACAGCCGCTGAAGTACCTGAAATATCGAACGCGGGGAAAAGCGAGCGTTATGATATCTGGAGCCTGGCTGCTGTCGATGATGTGGATCATCCCCATTCTAGGATGGAGGTCTTTCACCCACGTCAATCTTAAACCTGAGGAGGAGAACAAGTGTGACACAGATTTTCGCTTTGTCACGTGGTTCAAGGTCATTACTGCGGTCTTAAACTTCTACGTGCCCTCAGTTCTGATGCTGTGGTTTTACTCGCACATATACATGGCTGTAAGGCAACATCTCAGGGACAGGGAAAGGATCATTCATCCCACGGATTCATTTGGGGAAAATGAGAATGGACAGAATACTCTAGCATCAGACAGAAATGACTCCAAATTACCCAAAAAGGATTGTGAGGTGCCAATTAAACTTTCTAAAAGGCAACAACGACTGCTGGACGAGAACAGTCTAGATCAAGCGTATTCCCTCCAGGATGCTGAGAAAACCAAAACTGCTCCTTCCCGGTCTCACAGAAAAATTGGTGCACAGTGCCAGGAGACTTCGTTGCTTGCCATGACGACAAAACGACTTAGAATGGCGAGAAAATCCAAAAGGGCCTCCTTATCGTTGGAGGAGAATAGGCCAGACGCTGAGATCCCCCTGACTCAACCCTCAGTGCCACAAGACGCCGTTTGCGCCGAGGGGATTAATGAAACCAAACTTCAAGCATCTTTAAATGAATGTCACATCACAGTGCCAAACTCTGTAGGCGACGTCTGCGATATCAGTCAGGTGTCGAACGTGCAGAGTTACACCTCCATGCTCTACAAGAACTACGACCCGGCGAATGAGGTGACTCTGAGACGGACATGGCAAAGGTTCATTGAGCAATCCCGTCAGCGCATCCAAAGCCTGAGGATCCGTAAGGAGCACAAGGCGGCCAAGCAGCTGGGCTTCATCATCGCTGTCTTCTTGTTGTGCTGGATACCGTACTTCATAGCCTTCATGGTCATGGCGTTCTGCAAAGACTGCGTGCACCATGACCTGCACATGTTTACCATATGGCTCGGGTACATCAACTCCACCCTCAACCCTTTTATATACCCACTCTGCAATAGGAATTTTAAACGAGTGTTTAAAACTATTCTGCATATTAATTTGTGAATGGCAGACAGGCCTGAGATTGTAAGCAGAATACATCAGGCGTCTAAACGCTGCTGATATCCATGACTTGAGTACGATACAACCATTGCATCAATAAATATCCATGACATTTAACTGTCCAGGCACCGTAGAAAAAATGTAAAATATAATTATATAGTATTATTTCTGTTTTATAGACACTCTTTTTTTTCAAAGTACTGATAAATAGGCCAAATATCTATTTTTATTTTATTTTAGTATATAAGCTTTCCGATCCGTCTCCCGTCATCATGTCAACAGTTGATGATAATGTTTGAACTGAATATTATTACCTTTTTTAATATTAGCTATTAAATGTGGGATGTGAAGAATATGATCTCTCAACATAAAGACATTTCAAGGTATATAATGAGATGCTTAATAATTAATAATAATAATTTTACAAGCACTGCCATATATTTGTGAGCACATCTGTCGATTTCTTGTCGTTTGTCACATTAAAACAAGACGTGTCGTATTAGCGGCGATTTCTAATCTCAATTAAATCTATTCTTGTTTTAAAGTGAGCTGTCACTGTGCACCAGGGAGAGCTGATTGGGATTTGAACTGTCCCTTTTATTTCATCGCTCTTTAAACGTTTTTTAAAGATGCCAGCTTTAATTGGTTTAATTGTGCTTCAACACAATGAAATGCCCATCTGGACAATAATGATCAGTAGAAATGTGTTGCTTGTTACCAGCTGCCACAGTTTGTGGCTCGTATTGTTTTCACCGTGTATGTATGTGTGTGTGTGTGCGCGTGTGTGTGTGTGCATACTCTGCCAGGTTTTATAAGTGTGTTTGTCTGTGTACAGATGTCACTATGATAATGTCACAACCATGCAAAATCCAGTCATGAACTTTTACAGGC